>JABSTR010003831.1:0-51910 GCA_013339765.2 Haemaphysalis longicornis | reverse complement strand
TATACGTGTCCAGACTTTGTGGCTGTGCGTGCGTAATAATTTATGGGTTTAAGAAATGTGTGCCAACTCTCCTTTTTTCCTCCCCACAAACGGGTTTCCCGAGTGCTTTTGCCCGTTTGAAGGATACGAGGTTATTGGACGTGGGGTACCAGTGAAGGACACCACATGACTTGTACTGGGCCTCTCGTGCTCGTCTGCACTGCTCATTCTACCAGTGCATCCCTGGATTGGGGAATGGGATTTCTGGCAGCATCGAGGATGTGCGCCGTGAGGAGTTGTGCAAATTTAAAGCGCAAAACGTTTAGACATAAGAAGAACGAGACAAGGACAAGAGCTACTTCCAACTGAAGAAAATAAATGGAAACTGAAGAAAAAGGGAAAGAAAAGAAAAAGTCCGGGGTTAGGCACCAAAATCAGTACGTTGATTGCACTGCGGGAGTCGTGTATAAGCTCCCATTGTGTTGCCATAGGGCCTACGTTGGAAAAATTGGACGGTGTCTTAATCAACGCCTCCGTGAGAATGGCAATCGAGTGGAAAAAGGCACAGACGGAAACCTCGCAAGTCATTGCCAGAACTGCAAGTCTTCGCCTCAATATAATGAATGTACGGCTATCTTTTGCGATTCCGATCAGCACACACGGGAGATTGTGGAGGCGGCTGAGATACATCGTGGTGGCGACGATTGTGTGAGCACGACCTCTGTATTTTTATCAGCGAAAGAGCTGGCCTTCCTGAGTATGCCCATACAATAAGGAACATGTACGCGCCTGTACAGTGCGGACATACTCTAGTTTAAAACAATCCGGACATACACTGTTTCATTTTTTTCACAATTTCGTTTATAGATGTTGTTTTTGTAAGTAGATTTTTTTTGTTGGAAGGAGCGCTTGTCCTTGTCTCGTTCGTCTTGTGTCTAAATATTTTGCGCTTTATATTTGCACTATGGATTGCCAACTAGCTCGAACCCACACGTAGTTAAGGTGGTAAGGAGTTGGGCGGCTTTGTCTACGTTTAAATGTTTTATGGCTGTCTGCTGTAGTCTAGATTTATCTGTGAATGTACTCCAGCTTGCTTTCAATTCGTTAAACCTGTTATGGGAAGATGGACTGTTTGGGCCTTTACCTACATATGTTAGTATGTTTGGGAAATGGTCACTACCATAAGAGTCCGGCCCCACGTCCTGATCAATACATGGAAAGAGAACTCCAGACCCAATTGCCAAGTCGAGGTGTAAGTGTGGTGGCCTATATTATATTGCGTATGCTGTCGTTTTTGTTAAGAAGGCATGCTCCCGATTGTGCCAAGAATTTTAGAAAAGGCGACCTCGGGCATCCGGGCAAAAAGAGTGCCAAAGAGAATTATGACCATTAATGTCACCCATAAGAATGTATGGTTCTGGTAACTGATGTAGCAGTGCCTCAAAACCGGAGCTTGAGAGCTCGAAGTCAGGGGGAAGTACAGGAAGCATACCGTTACTAACCCGCTAAATATTATTATACGGATTGCGATAGGCTCACGGGCAGTGTTCAATTCGATGGGGTAGCTAGCTAAAGATTAGCGGGTAGTGATGGCCACAACACCTGAAGAGGGTGTGCAGACATCTGTGTTCTTTCTGAAGACCATGTAAATATTGAGGAAGTTTGTGTGCTTCCTATTAATGCCTTTCACTGGGCTGAGTAGAGCGCAGTATCTCGTACACATCGTCAAGAGTTTTAATAAGGCCAATACAGTTCACTCAGTTATGTTTTCCCTTCCAATGCTCAGTGTAAAAGCTACTGCAGTGTGCCTGTTTACGTGCTTTCTTTCTGGCCAGTGATTCGACGCTTTTTGGGCTTTTCTGGGGCTTTGACGTCGGGACACCTTCTTTACGCTGCGCCGCCTACAAGAACGGTTCGAGGTCCATTTCGTCTTTGCAATTGTCCGCGAGGCGGTCGTGTTTACAACACTTGGTTCACGTCAGTTTTCCCTGATAGTGCAAAGTACTGGGCCCATACCGCTTACACTTGAAGCACCGACGCGGATTAGGATCATAGGAGGGACTTCACAACGGATTAAGCCCGCGTTTACGTATTGATAGAGGTTGCAAGATCGAAAGTGTTATTACATGCTTTGTTTTTTATTCGTTCTCTCCGCGGATGGTGAATCGTCTGACTGCTGGAACGCCTTGCTCACGCAGGCCCTCCAGCAAGTTAGTCTTTTTCGTCCATAAGAAAAAAATTCGAGATATCACATTCGGATATTTTTACATTGCGGTGATTAGTGAAATTAATTCGCAAGTTTCTGATCATGCTGTGTTGCAGGAGAATTTTAGACAGTTTTGCGATCTGTATTTCCACAAGGATTTTACCACTGCTTAGTTTTTTGCTTTGTAGTTCTTGGAGTTCTAGATTTTTCTGCAAATACCACGATCAAAAAACAGGAAAATAGTGGGGTTTGGAGAAATATATGGCAGGTAACGCTTGAAAATTCACTTCGGTACGGCCCCATTTCGGGGCCAATCATTGGGTTTGGGAAATTTTGAAAAAATCATATGGCATGAGAAAAAGCAGGGAAAGGGAGTACTTCCTTCGTCAGCCTCACACTGATAGCTGAAGAGGTCCCGGAGCTTGCTGCCTGGTAAGCAGACAGGGAGCCCATCTGCCGGAACTTGATTTAGCCTCAGACGGCCACCGTTTGTGGGTTCTGCCCTTCACCCTAAACTTCTAGCTTTTGGTAGATTACAACGGGAATACGGGGGCTAGGGGTCCGCGGTGTCGCCAATACCGCCACCAAGATTACTCAAGGTGCCCCGTGCTGGGGGGAGCAAGTATTCGTTCGCAAGGCGTTGACACACACACTGCCCACACCCACTCTGCTCCATAATTTATAACGTACGCCAGATACTCTTATCACGCTCTGTCCCCACGGCCTTATTCCCCGGCCCAGGACCACATTATGTGGGAGTGCCCTTGCAACCCTACCCAACCACACAATTATAACGGGGACTGCCTGGCCGTTGCGACGAGTCTCCAAGAGCAACGGGAACTGGCGGCCCGCATTATCAGGGCCTTCAGCGGCTGCCTGGACCAAGACGGCTGATTCGTCCTCACCAGCCCATAACTAATAAGTATATACCTATCCAATGCGGTGCGCGTCATCACCTGTCTAGCGTCGGCGGGTTAAAACTCCAAATCAATCAATCAATCAATCAATCAATCAATCAATCAATCAATCAATCAATCAATCAATCAATCAATCAATCAATCAATCCAGCAATCAATCAATCAATCAATCAATCAATCAATCAATCAATCAATCAGTCAATCACTCAATCAATCAATCCATCAACCAATCAATCCATTAAACGCAGGCTTTTAAATGCAGAGCATTTCAGTAACTCACGATGTCACCCGCGTTGGCGTCCGTAGTCCGCACCGCACCCCTTCCTACTATATAAAAAAAAGAAATACTATCCGGCGCCAGGCTTCGATCCCTCGACCCTGCGGGCGGAACGCAATGTACATTGTGCTCTAACCACCGCGCCACAAAGCCAACACAGAATTGGAGGCTACGGACGCGCCTTACATCCTTGACTCATTCAAATTACTGCTGACGAGCGCTCTCTCGTCAGCAGTTGCCACAAGTGCAACAGCATTAACGTAACGCAAACTACTTAACGTCGTGCGCCCCCGGAAATGTTCTGCATTTGATCGTGCCCCTCGCGAGGGGGATGTTTCAATGCGTCTTCCTACTGGCCAGTGCACTCGTCGCCATCTGTCGGATGTTGTGCGAACCCTTTGCGGCTGATGGCGCGCGATTTGAAACGACATTTGCATATGATCAAACTGAAAGGCTCTCCAAGAAAAACAAATACCAGGGCCAGAGTTTTTAGATCTTGTACATAGGCATGTTGGAATTTGACAACTGCCGCGCCCCTCTTTTTATGGATAAAACTTGCTATACTTGCCAGTTCGCCAATACGGCACGCCTACTTTGATGCAATGGATGATTCGGGATGACAGGTAACTGGGGCAGAGATGAGTTGATCTTCTGGAGCAGGGTTTATGATGATAAATATTGTGGAACAACCAAAGACTAGAGCAGTTGTGGCGACAAGAAGGGGTTGGCCGAATAATCAAATTTATTAGAAAGAATTACTGGAAAGGTCCGAAAAATTATATGTTACAACCGGTACGGCTTTGTACTCATTTAAGAGCGACGGTGAGTGTTGCTTGGATAGAATCCCATATGGAGCATGTGTATTGTAACTTCGAACAGAGGAGGATTCTGAACAGTGTTGATTTAATCACTTAGGTACACAAAAAAATTGGGGCGCACATGACCTAGCATGCGGTTAGCATTTTGTGAGCCATTTGATATCAAGTTATGACGGGCTAGCACCTTTTTTATGACTTTTTAGTGAGAATGTTTCGGGGTGGTGGCGGAAAATGCTGTAGAGCGAGCGTGACACAATCGGAGCAGGGACTGTCATCAGGACCAGCCCAATAACCGCTCCGCTGTTAAAGCCGTGCTGCACCTCTTCTAACCCTCAAATTCAGAATTCCAACGAAGAAACAAATACAAGAAGTTACTACTGCCCACTTGCTCCAACACACCTTCTGAATAACACTTTTAACCAATTACTTCGCTCCCCTTTTATGCGCTGTTTTGAAGCGCATGCAGGAAGTCTCTGGCACGCGGAAAAAACATTCCTAACAGCGTTCATTTCGGCACAACGGGAAGCGCTAATACGGCTGCTTACTCGTTACCCGTGCGGCGCAACAAGAAGAGGACTATAATTGGCACAGTCTTCAATTGTTGTACAAGGCTGGAGAAGCAGCACAGTTGAGGGTTGACCTAGCAAACGCAACACTGACAGCGTATTTCAGGGGAGAGGAAGCAGGAGAGCAAGTCTATAGGGGTCTTCCGCACTGCGAATGGCAATCCAAGACTGTCAACCTCGATATTGTCACGAGTGCATCTGCTACGAGGCGTAGCCACAAAGACGACAACGACGTTTGGGTTGTGGGGCGTGTAGGAAAGTTCCTGCAACGCCCGTGCTTGAGGACACTGATTTGGCTAATCGGCGCTTCGCGTGAGATCACTTCTTTTTCCGGTGTTTCTTTGTGGAGGCTGAGGTTTGCCAAAATATATCTCACTTTTTCTCTGCCACCAACTTTGCCTGTCGCACTTCTTGCAACGGAACACTGGTGAAGGTGCTGCGTATATCTAGAAGTCCTACTGGCAGCCATTATATCGACCTTCACGAGGCCTCCTGTCATCGACATGCCTGTCCATCGCAGCAGCACTCGCCTTCTGGGCCTAACCCCTGAATTTGGCCTGATACCCGGGAACGCTCAGACGCGTGAAGCTCAGAAAATGCAAACCATGGAATCCAACAACTCGCAGGTGAGCTTCCAACAACATCGGCAGCCAGCCAGATTGCATGGCGATGTATTCGAAGACCTCGAAGACTGGCCAGACCAGTACAAACGAGTCGCTTCGTACAATCCCTGGAATGCTATCCAAAAAGAAAGAAGCGTCTACTTCTGGCTAGAGGGTGGTGCCAGTACATGGTTTGAGAACCATGTACTGCCTTCGTGCCACAGCCTTCGGACGTGAGACGACTTCCCCCACGACCTTCGCGATGCCTTCCCGAACGCAGATCGGCGAGCCAGTGCATTGCGACTTTTGAATCGTTCGTGCAGAAGCCAAACTAAAGTGTGGCAATGTTCGCTGAGGACATGGCGCGTCTTTTTCGCTGAGCCAATCCCCACACGTCCGAGCCGAAAAAGCTCCTGTACCTTATGCACGGCCTGAAGGAGCATCTCCTTTCTGGACTCTTGTTAAACCCTCCACAGACTGTGCCGCAGTTTATAAAAGAAGTTACTGCCATTGAACGAGCACTGCGGAATCGCTGCCGCCTATACAACAGGCTGAACAACGCAACTTCGGATTTGGCCGCCATTCTCTCACCAGCCTACGAAACTTTACTACGTGACCTCGTCCAGAGCATTCTCCAAGAAGAAATGAGAAAGCTTAGCACCAGCTCGCAGCCAGCCATTGCTACCATCGCTGAAGTCATGTGCGAAGAGATCCATGAAGCGCTTCTCCTACCTTTACCCAGCCAAGAAGGTTTACCAGTGAGCTATGCAAATGCCCTAGGTAGCCGTTTTCTTCACGGCCCGCTTTCAAAACGCAACGAAAACCACGTTCTAAGACATGGTCCCGCACTTAGCCTATCTCCCAGCCACCGATAGGCAAGACCAGCTCATGGCGCACCGCAGGCCAAACGCCGCCATGCTATCATTGCAGCGAAGCGGGTCACGTGTACCATTGCTACCCATACCGTGAGATCGAACTGGCCGGTTTAGCACCCGCCGCTCGTCACCCTTCGTTTCTGGTAACGATCACGTGAAATTGACGCCCATCTAGCGGTGAGCCAAGAACAGACTCTGAGACAACGGCCGCACTCGCCCTCGCAGCTCTCTTGAACACTTCATTAAATCGTCAAAGCTCCAACGATGCGTCAAAGGGAGGTCTCCGAGTATCCACCGGCGAAACTAGAAACGCCAACCTCTGGAAAAAAGGTTGCTGCCGGTCAAAGCTTCGAAGACCCTCCATTGTCGCCGGCGGTCGATCTGCGTACGGCAGAAGAATGCGTCGATGAAGTGGTGAGCGACGATCTTTCTGTTTTAATCGACGGGCAGGAATGACTGTTCTGATAGACACAGGGGCAGATTTTTTTGATAATGGGCCCAAGACTCGCTGAAAAGCTCAGAAAAGTAAACACGCCATAAACTGGCCCCGATATTCGATCGGCAGGCGGCGACGTAATGGCTCCAACGGCCTAGTGTACTGCGAGAATCCGTATACACAATTTTAACTTAGTCGACACTTCCGTCATCGTTCCCCAGTGCTGTAGAGACCATATCTTGGGAATGGACTTTCTGCGAGATTCGATCGGCAGGCGGCGACGTAATGGCTCCAACGGCCCAGTGTACTGCGAGAATCCGTATACACAATTTTAACTTAGTCGACACTTGCGTCATCGTTCCCCAGTGCTGTAAAGACCATATCTTGGGAATGGACTTTCTGCGAGAATATCACGCCAATATAAATATTCCGGAGCGTCTACTAACATTCTCTACCAATGTTACGACTCGAGACCTGTATGACGAACAACGCTTCTCGACCTTGGGTATCGTTGATGAAGACGTTGTCTTGACCCCGAGGTCTTGCACGTTGGTTTCCTTGAAGTGCGAGGGTTCCTGGTGTGGTGTGGAAGCAAGAAGTGTCTTCTTTTTGCCCGCGGTGTGTCAATTGCACGAGGATCCATGCACCTAAATGACAATTCCACCGAAGTATATTTGAAAAACTTCACCACTGAACGCCAGAAAATCTTCAAAAGGACCGCGGTAGCATGGTTTGAGAACATTGGTGAAAACTCGAAATCTCGCCTTCAAAGCCGAAACAGCGCCAGGTGGCGGGGAACCCACTGTCTTCATCGTATGCCCCGGTCTACCAGCCACGAAGCAGCAATGCCTGCTGGAGCTCTTACAACGGTTTAGTGTTTGCTTCTCTTCTACAAGCAAGGTACGACCAACACCACTTACAAAGCATCAGATCATCACCATAGATAATGGGAGACCTGTTCGCCAAAACCCGTATCGTGTCTCTGCCACGGAACCAGACGCTGTACGGTACAAGGTAAAAGAAATGCCGGATGATCATGTGATACAGCTATCGCTGAGCCCCTGGGCTTCTCCTGTTGTTCTGGTGAGGAAGAAAGGTGGTAGCCTACGCTTCTGTGTCGACTACCGAAAACTAAACCAAGTCACGCAGAACAATGTGTACACGCTATGGTGAAATGACGACTCCCTTGACAGGCTACGCGACGCATGATATTTTTGTCGATGGATCTCATAAGTGGTTACTGGGAGATTGAGGTCGATGAGCGGGACCTGGAGAAAACTGCATTCATGACACTGGATGAACATTATGAATTTAAAGTTCTTCCTTTTGGTTTAGGCTCAGCTTCAGCAACATTTCAACGACTCATTGACACTATATTAACCGGTCAGAATTACAAACATGTTTGTGAACCTCGATGCGTTGTCTTTTCCCCAACTTTCTAGGAGTACTTGTAAACACATTGTTTGTCCTACAGGTATTACGTTCTGCAGTGCCATTTCGGTTACGAGATTCTGCGCTTTTGGTGCCACGTCGTTGGGCCCGAAAGAGTGCAGCCAGTCCCTGACAAAGTTGCAGCTATCGCCGATTTCCCCAAAGCTACGTACAAAAAAGACGTGCGCCTCTTTTCAGGACACTCGTCATATTACCGCCAATTTTTTCCTCCCTTTTTCCACATCGAAGGCCCCTTAACCCGCCTACCCGTATTTGATAACATATTTCTACAGATGATAGCGTATTTCTGTGGAACAAACGTGATTTAAGGAGCTGAACTAGCACATAAAAACACCGCATGTTTTAGCCCATTTTGACGAAGACGCAGAGACTACGATCCACACGGATGCAAGTAATATCGGTTTAGCAGCAGAATTACTACAAAAAGAAGGTGCCAGAAACGTTTTTGTTTCTCAAGCAGGATGCTCTCCAGTGAAAAATAGAACTACCCGGCAACTGAGAAAACACCCTCGGGGTTGAATTTGTGGTCTTAAATTTTCGCTTTTACCTGTATGGATGGCCGTTTCAAGATGTAAGAGTCCATCACTGACTATGCCGGTTGACGAGCCTTAGAAACACATCGGAGCGCCTTGCGGGCTGGAGGCTGAGGCTCCAAGAATTCGACATAACTATGGTTTATGAACCTGGACGACAGCACTCTGCTGCAGACTGTTTCTGAAAACGACCAGCATGTCCCAGAAGCAGGGCGAAAAACTATAACTGCGACTACTCATCCACTTTTTGGAGTGCAGAAAAGTGTCGCTCCAAAAGCCTTCACAAGAAGGTTGTTACCCTCACTGTAACGTCGCGACGCTACGCAGTTGCGTGTCATGGGGAACCCACTGCGAGCTATCCGGGCTTCACTCGCCGGTTGGCGAAAATCCAGGAGAAATATTATTGGCCAAGGCTTTACATCACCATTAAACATTATGCCCAGACGTGCCGTGATAGTGAGTTACGGAAAACGCCACCGGGACGACCAGCCTGTTTGCTTCAACCAGTTCAGATTCCTGAACAACCTTTTGAACAAGATGGAATGTGCTTTTTGGATACCTTTAATACTTTCATCTTCCGGGTGCAAATTCGTACTCGTTGTCACCAGCTACCTTACAATGAGGAACACCTGCAGAAATGGCCCACTTCTACATCGAGAACATCGATTGTAATCACAGACTGCGGGACAGCCTTAACGTCCCACATCGTGGAAGCTGTCATCACGCTCCGCGGGCTCCCCATACGGTGAACCACCGCAAACCATCTGCGCACCAACAATTTGACCCAACGCATGAACAAAACGATCATGGACATGGTCTGCATGTATGTAGATGTCGAGCATAAAACTTACCAGATGTCGAGCATACCAGTCTGCCGTACATCACTTTCGGATACACCACGGTGCGACTGGAGACGACCCGAATGTCTTCTTTTAGGTCACTCTACGGTCCCGATGTGTCGCCTATGCTGGACGCTATGCTACCGCATGCCGACAGCGACAACCATGTCATCACGGAAGAGTTTATACGGTGAGTGAAAGAGGCACGGCAACTCGATTGCATGCGCACAGGTAATCAGGAACTTAATGACGCCAATCGCTACAATCTCCGCCACAGGCACGCGGACGTCCAGTGTGCTGACCGTGAATGGGTGTGTAGTCCGGTTTTTCGCCGCGGGCTCTCAGAAAACCTTCTTAGACGATACTGTAGACCATTCAAAGATCTACATCGGCTGAGAGGCGCTACGTATGAAGTTATCCCTGCTAGCACTGTACCCGCAGCATGTCGTATGTTTCAGCCTGAAACCGTTTAGGAGGTGCGCATAAAACCAAAATATACAAGATGATCCGACGTCCCACTCCATCGCACTCAGGGACTCTGCACATCGTCAACCATTTTCTGTCGGCAGCTACTACCCGGAGCATTGGGACGATGTCCACCAGAGAGGTGGGCAAATGTCACGACTGCGTCTCGTGAAAGACGGCGACGATGATATGTTCTTCCGCGTGGCGCAAGTATGGGAGTTCAAGGAATGGCTCGTGTTTGAGAACGCTGATTGGGCTGATCGGCTGATAAATATCAGTTCGTCACTGCCCCAAGTATGCCTGTTGCACTTCTGGCAACGGAAGAATATTATTGGCCTCCAACGCGTCGTTGCCGTTGCACACGTAAAAGCCCGCTTGCGGCGCCTCCCCTCGTCCCACCCAGCCCTGAATCCCTAAGCTAAATTCTGACCGGCCCCTGGGCAAGGGTAGAGAGCAGATAAACCATCAAAACGATTTTGCCACCGCACCGTGCCAGGAGCCAGTACTTAGTCCATGACGCCCTAGGATTCTACTTGGATGCCCCCCGACGGCTGCTGGAGCTCCGCTTTCTCACTTGCTAGCGACAGGGTTGCGTAGTTCTTCACTATATTGGCTTGTATGTATATGCTCTCTCTAATCATCTGTTCTCCCTTTCCTACCTGTCAGTTTCCTCTATCTCTCAGACGCCCACACCAACATGCGTTCCGGCGCCATTCTTAGGTGAGTGTGATAAAAGACATCGCTAGAATCTCGCGCTGCATTTTCATACGGAGCGAAAACATCTGTTGGGGTATCATGGAGATATATTTCTGTCAAGTTAGAAGATAGCGAGAGTAGGCACAAAATGAACTGCGCGAGAGAGCTTCACAGGAGACAACACAAATATGCACACACGCGAAACTTGAATACGAATCGCGAACCGTCCTTGTGGTATAGTAAAGTTAAGTCACCGGTCTCACCATGTCTGATGCCCCTCAGCCACACCAGCCACTCATGTCGGTGAGGGAAGATGTGCAGGAAATCACTGAGACCTTTTGCGCTTGCTGTGACATCTTGTGGCTTGGGCGCAAGAAATGAGAGCTGACCCGTGAAGGCTGGATTGCGTCCGCGTGAAGTTCTTCCGTAGGCCGCTTGTCGTGTTGCCACGCTCAACGTCAAGGCTTGGGGAGTTGGCGAGGTTCCTATCCTTCTCCCAGGCCTACACAGCGAGCCACCTTGAGGGCACGAACGAAATGGCTAGGGCTTCTCCGAACACCCTGGAAGGAGCCACCAGAACAAGCCTGCCACTTGGCAAGGGTGAAGATGTGGCAGTCAGAACTACAGGACGTAGCCCACCACACAACACGGTTGCCTTCACACGATTCCACAAAAAATCACAAGCTCTACCGCACGCCGTTTTATTCATCCTATTATTCAGTTGAGGCATCTGCCTGTTTTGAATTCGCGTTGTCAAACGCACACCGGCAGCTAGGATCACAGCACCACAAGCATTACCCCCATTTAAGAAAGTTGCCCCATAACTGGTTCAGTATCGTGTAAAGAGCTGTGACACGAAGGCATTCATAGACTAAGCACTAATAGGGAAACTTACACACAACAGACGCGACAAATGCCCAAAGCCTATGTTGATGTTACCAACAGGAGGGAAAATTTAGCAAGAAAGGGGACCGTGCTTGATGAATTTCAGCCCACCTGAGATGATTGGTGGGTCCGTCGTACCATTCTCCCTTGGGTCCGCCATACCATTCTCCATCATACCATTGGTCCGTCCTACCATTCTCTCGTTGCTCGTGTCGACGGGGAAGTGACACGGGAATTGATGAAATATTTTTTGTCAACTTGTCCGGTGCCCAGAAGAATTACTCCTGAATCCGATTGGTGTTTTATCCTCCTAAGATGGCTGGCAATGGCAGATTCGATTGAGCTTCGGAATTTTGTTTTGTGGAGTGACCTTGGCAACGACGATCTGTTAAGACGTCCAACTATTTCCTTAATGGTAATGGCGGTAGACGATGCCACCTTCTTCAAGGAAACCGCCGAATCTCGTCTCCCAAAAAATAATCGCTTGGCGATGTTCCTATTGGAAGACCTGAGGGTCGGGTCGTTCCGCTCCTGGCTAGTTCTCCCCTTGAAGTTAAGGAACGAATAACGCACAGCGCAGTAAAACGAGTGCTATTCCCGTTGACTGCATTGACTACGGCAGATATAAGTACCCTAGCTTGTGGTTGCCTAATCTCATTCAGAAGGCTAGTCAGTTTTCCGTGCATGCCGCTTGTCTTTCCCCAACATGGGTATAGATCATACGGTTCTCCGAAGCAAAAGATATTGTCGAGTACGAATTCGTAGGCGGGGTTCTCCATGCGTGCGACGGGGACTTCCCCAAAGAAGTAACGGATGTTTTACCTGAATGGCTGCCTCTGGTAGGGGATTGAGAGACCCATCCACCAGCAAGACTTCTTATCTTTCCATTTAGGTCATCATCAGAGTCATCATCGCCATCATCATCATCAGCCTATCTACACCCACTGCAGTGCAAAGGCCTCTCCCGTGGATCTCCAACTATTCCTGTCCTCTGCTTGCTGCGGCCAATTGATCCCGGCAAACGTCTTTATCTCACCTGCCTATCTAACTTTCGGCCGTATTTTGCCACGCTTGCTTTCTCGAGGTATATACTCTGTTACCCTTAATGACCAACGGGAATTCTGCGTTTGCATTAGATGCCCTGCCCCCATCCATTTCTTCTTAATTTCTACAAATATGTCCTTAACACGCGTTTGTTCTCTTACCCGCTGCGCTCTCTTCTTCTCCCTTAATGCTACACTATCGTCTTGTGTTTCACTGCTCGCGCAGTCATCGTCAATTTAAGTTGATCCCTTTTAGTAAGCATCCACGTTTTCCCCCCGTAGCTTCTGCGCCAGATTTTGCATCGGTAAGGTGTAGTAGTGACACACTGTTCAGGGAGGATGGTAGAGTGCCATTCATTATCTGTGAATGCCTGCCGAATTCACTTCACTCCATTCTTGGCCGTCTAATTAGCGTCGCCTCACAATTGGGATCCGATTGACTACTTGGCCTAAATAGATATTGCTACAGTTCGTGCTTAGCCTATGTACCACATTGGGACATGTGCCAGGTACTAGCTGAAAGAAGATGACGGTAGCGCACTCGGACTCGGGAAACGAGCTAGACGTAAAAGAAGAGGATCTTGCGCTTTGCCTCCGCGGTGCTCTCGGGATTGCAAATACACTGTGTGGATACCTCTTGTACTGCTTGGCTACACGTCTTCCTTAACGTCACGGTAGCATTTTGGTGGAGGTTTTCAGACAACCCCTACCTCTCGTCTCAGCTATGTTATCCTAAAGGTGTCGTGATACTTCATCACGCATCTTTGCAGCGGGCGTCATATTCCTCCTGCCACAAGGCTCGGCGAGGGAGTCGTCACCTGGACTGGTCGTCGTTTTGCATCCCCGAGAGAGCAGTTTCTTCACTGGCACTGACGATGTTGACGTCGAAGATTGGATAAAGCGCTACGATCGTGTCAGCGCCCACAACCGTTGGGACCCTACGTTCATGCTTGCCAATCTTCTTTTCTGCTTCAGAGGTGCGGCAATCACGTGGTATAAAACCAATGAAGCCAGGTTGACCAGTTGGAACTTCTGTAAAGCCAAACTCTTGAGAATATTCGGCAGTCCTATCCAAACGTAAATTACGCGCAAAAATAGGACTTGCATACCGTGCTCAGACATCGATCGAAACGTACGTTTCCTACATTCACGACATCCTGGCTCTCTGCCGTAAAGTCGACGAGAAGACGACTGAGCAGGACCAGGTTCCGCATGTGCTTATGGGGATAGCTGACGACGCTTTTCACTTGCTCCTTGTAAAGGCTCCACTAGAGTCGATGCCATCTTAAACGAATGCCAACTGTTCGAGCAAGCGAAGAGCCGCCGCATAACGCAGCTGTACTACTAGCTGCCCAACATCGCTGCCACTTCTTCCTGCGAGCCACAATCTCCCCAGCCGTTTTCTTCCACGACTTCTCAACCCGACTCCCTCGAACACACCGTCCAAAGGATAGTGCGCCGCGAACTGGAAGCCACTGCTCTTGCCGTTACTCTACCCCATGCGGTCGACAGCCTGGTTCCAGCCATTTCGCTGATTCAAGCTGTCATTTGGGATGAAATTAGCAACATGAGCATCCAGAAAGGATTCTCACTGAGTCCTCCTTCCGCCCGCCACACTTATGCTACCCCTAGACCTCCCTATGTGTCTGGCACTCCACGCAACCGAGATCCCGCTGACTGGAGAACCGCCGACGATGAGCCCATCCGTTCCACCTGTCGCCGTGTTGGCCATGACGTTCGGTACTGTCAGAATCATTGGCTTCGAGTTTCCAGGAACAACTTCTCGGTAGATCGTTACACGACTGACGTGCGCCGCCGTTTTTTCCCTCGTACGTCGCCAGAATCCGTCGGTAATGCCGCTAGCTCTGCTTCCCGATTTGGACACCCGCCCCCGCCACTGCGTCACCAGTAACGTTCGCCGCCGCGCCGACATCTTTCCCCGAAAAACTGATAGATGCAGCGCCCAGAGGTGACGCTGCATTCCGACCCCAGCCTGAAAATCCCCTTTTGACGTTGCCGACTAGAGACAACTTATTCGACGTTGAAGTACACTGCGTTCCGATCACCGCTCTTATAAACACTGGCGCACATATCTTGATAATGAGTGCTCCCCTTCGTTGCCTGCGTAAAGTTTTGATGCCAACCATGTCACATGCTCGTGTCGCTGATGGAGGGACACCGCCCGTTACCGGAATGTGCAAGGCCCGTGTGACCATTGTGGGCCACACAACAACAGTCTTGTTCTCGGTTTTAGAAACGTGCACGCATGATTTGATTCTGGGCATTGAGTTTTGTCAGAACAATCTGCAATTATAGATTGCGTGAACGCCTCGAGGTGTCGCTTTCGTCCGATGCTCCGACAGCCTCAGTTTCCCCGTGTTGCGTTCAGCTGAGTTCATCCGTCTACGCCTTGAAGCCATCACCTATGTTTCCTTGTCCTCCCGCCACCCTCTACCTGGCGGTCCGTACCTGGTGTGTCCTGACACCAACAGTCTCCTAACGCGCAATGTGATCCTGCCGAACTCTGTTGTAACCATAAAAAACAGTCAGACTATCCTTTTAGTTCTGAATTTTGGATTGCATTCGCATGTACTTCCCAAGAAATTTCACTCGCCTCAGTTTCTCCGCTGCAAGACATTAAAATTTCTGCCCTACCCGTCAACACTTCTCTACCGGCTTCCTCTCGTGACCTCATATCTACCACGAACTTAGCGGATACATTTGGCACAACGCTCAGCGCCGAACTTTCAGGACCACAAGCCCAAGCACTACGCGAGCTTCTTCTATGATTTTGTGACATTTTGGACCTACAGAACCACCCCTTGGGTCAAACAGTTGCAGTGAAGCACCGGATTGACAAGACGATGCCAGGCCAATTAACAGGCGACCTTATCGTGTCGCTTGCGGAGCGCGATGTAATCCTTCTAGAAATAAGTAGAAAAAATGCTCGAAAATGCATTATTGAGCCCTCCTGCTGTTCGTGGGCGTCCCCAGTAGTTCCGGTAAAAAAGAAAGACGGCACCTGGCGCTTCTGCGCCGATTACCACCACCTCAATAAAATAACCAAGATGGACGTACGTATTCCCACTGCCAAGAATAGACGACGCTCTCGACCGCCTTCATTAGGCTTAGTTCTTTTCCTCAGTTGACCTCTGCTCGGGGTATTGGCAGATCTCTGTCGACGAGATGGACCGAGAAAAGACCGCCTTTGTCACACTCGACGGTCTTTACCAATTCAAGTGGGGGCGGGAGGCTCCCATTCGCCATCGATGGCGATCGGCGTCGATGGCGGGGCCATGACGCAGGCCTTCAGGCTGTTTGGATTGTGCAATGCACCAGTGGCCTTCGAAAGAATGATGGATTCTCTACTTCGCGGGTTCAAATGGTCAACGTTCTTGTGTTGCTTGGATGATGTTATTGTGTTTTCACCATCATTTGAAACTCACCTATCTCACCTTTCAGACATCCTTTCCTTTTTCCGGCGTGCTGGCCTACAACTAAACTCTTGTAAATGTCGATTTGCTCTCCGCCGCATTATGATCCTCGGTCATCTAGTAAGCGCTGAAGGAGTTCAGCCGTACCCAGACAAAGTCAACGCCGTGAAGAACTTCCCGGTTCCGTGTTCTAGAGCCGCCGAGCGTGGCTTTGTTGCACTTTGTTCTTATTTTATGACGTTTCATCAAAAGCTTCCTGATATCGCCTATCCTCTCACTGACCTTCTCAAGAAACACGTTAATTGTTTCTGGGGTATCGACAAAGAGGAGGCTTTTCACACCCTAATACCCCTCCCACGTCATCCCCAATTTTAGCCTACTTAAACGAGGCTGCTCCTACCGAAGTGCGAACCGATGCCAGCGGTCATGGGATCGGCGGCGTACTGGCTCAACGCTAGGAGGGCCACGACCGCGTTATCGCGTATGCCAGTCGCTTCCTCTCCCCCGCCGAACGTGACTATTCTATTACCGAGCGGGACTGCCTTGCACTTGTGTGGGACCTTGGAAAGTTTCGCCCCTACCTGTACGGACGGCCTTTCACTGTAGTCACAGATGATCACAGGTTATGTTGTCTCTCTTCGTTCAAAGATCCCACCGGACACTTGGGTCGCTTTTCACTACGCCTTCAAGACTATTCTTTCTTCGTCGTCAACAACTCTGGTCGCCTTCATCATGACGCTGATTGCATATCTCGTTATCCAGTTGACCCTCCCGAGCCTCTGCCCCAATCCTGCTTGTAATCCATTTCGGGGTTACTCCACATCGATTATGAGCAGCGTCGCGATCCCTCTTTGAAATCCGTCATCGAAAGTCTCACCATCGGCTCCCCTTGCACCTAACACGCGCCTGTTTTTTTCTCCGGGATAACACCTTTTGCCGCGAGAATCTCCGTCCAGATGGCCCTGAGCTTCTTTTTGTTGTCCGTAGCTACCTTCAATTAGACATCCAAAAACAATTTCATGACCTAACTATGGCTGGTCACCTGGGTGTTTCCCGCACGTACGACCGTGTGCGTCGTCGATTTGTTTGGCCTGGCCTTTACCGCTCTGTCCAACGTTATGTGCTATCTCGGGCAATACGTGGATAGCAATCGCCACTGATTACGCGACGCGCTACGCCATTACCCGTGCTCTTCCCACCAGCTGCGCATCCGACGTTGCCGACTTCCTTCTACGCGATGTAATTCTTCATCGTGGAGCACCTCGCCAGCTTCTTAGTGATCAAAGCGGCGTTTTCTTGTCCCGAGTTGTGGAAGGCCTTCGTGCGTGCGCAACACAACACAACGTCACAACTACATACCATCGGCAGACCAACAGCCTCACGGAGAGGCTCGACCGTATGCTTACAGACATGCTGTCTATGTATGTCTCCACAGACCATCGTGACTGGGACGTGGCGCTGCCTTACGTCACGTTCGCTTACAATTCGTCCCGTAACCACACTGCAGGCTCATCCCATTCTACCTGCTCTACGGCCGCGAGCCATCTTTCCCGCTTGACGCCCTTTTACTGCCTTCTCAGCCCACAACTGAGTATGCCGAAGCCGCCATCCCTTGTGCCGACCAAGCTCGCCAAGTTGCCCGTTCCAACCTCCTCTCATCACCAGTCTCCCGAAAGGCATGCTACGACTCCCGACACCGAAACCTTTACTTTCCGCAGGGATCACTTGTCCGGGTGTGGTCGCCGTCGCGCCACGTGGGACTTTCTGATAAACTCCTCTTTCCCTATTCTGGTCCTTACCATGTCAACCGAAAAGTCCCCCATGTCACGTACAAAATAACACCGGCCATGCCTTCGCCAACTTTCCACCGTTCAACAACGGACGTTGTTCGCGTGGCCCGCCTGAAACCGTACCACGGTCGCTGACCAACATCTCTATCATTCGCACCGAGACGGCGCTTTACGCAGCTGCGGTTATGCTACGGTTCGTGCATAGCCTATGTACCACATTGGGACATGTGCCAGGAACTAGCCGAAAGAAGAAGACGGTAGCGCACTCTTACTCGGGAAACGAGCTAGACGTAGAAGAACAGGATGTTGCGCCTTGCTGCCCGGTGCTCTCGGGATTGCAAACACACTGTGTGGATACCCCTTGCACCGCTTGGGTACACGTCTTCCTTCACGTCACCATAACAATATAACACGTCTTCCTTCACGTCACCATAACAGCTTACCCTTTCACTGCCTCGCCACTTGTGTCAAACCACTGTATTTTGCAGAGGTTATTAGGTAATATTTTAGTTTTCTGCATAAAACTTTTTAGGTACACCATTCTGGTATGCTTCTCCTGAGTGGTAATCATTCTTCGCAATTCGTTCGCCGGGTTACTGAGGTATTCTTCAATACGCTTTGAGCCTACCTGTTTGCAATTCAATGTCCTCAATACCTCTTGTAAATACGCTATCAATAACATTGGAGAGATTTCGTCTCCTTGTAGGACGGTGATAGCTGTGGACCTATTAGAGATATTTACTAGAATTTTTATGTATAGCTGGTCAACAACAGCCCGATTCCACCACCCTTGAATGACTGCGGAGTTTTCGACAAAAGCAAATAGTTTCTCATAATCTATAAAGGGCATATACAAGCGTTGCGTATTCTCCGCGCATTTTTTCTATCTTCTGATTGAATTGAATGTGTGAACATGGTTCAATGTTGAATACCCTTTATAAAGCCCTGCTTGTTCATTAGGTTGACGGAATTCTCACGTGGCTGAAATTCTGTTACCGTTAACCTAATAAGTGCTTTGTAGACGACTGACAGTGAGCTGATCTGCCTGTAATTTTTCAAATCGTTTATTTCTCCTGTGTTGTGGAGTTGGATGATTATCGCGTTCTTTCAAGATTCCAGTACGCTCGCGGTAATATATCGTCACGGGAACGAATGGTGGTGTTGTCTTACTCAGCTCAGAGAGATGGATCCAGGAAATCTGTTGAGTTGTTTTTTACAACGCACACTTAATGCACACTTAAAAAAACCCTGAAGCAAACCCATAAAAAATGAACGTACAAAACCATCAACCATTCTACCCCTAACTAAATGATTCAAAATACAAGCCACACCAAAACCCAGACGTCTCTACAATAAAGTTCTGCAGAAACGTCAGAAACAAATACACTCCTAACATCTGGTCCTACTTAAACTCTTTCTCACCAAACACCCTAGTTGTGTCCCACGACTACGTCCCTAATTTACTGGCCTAACCCGCTGACGTCGGCGCTGACGTTTCGCACCAGCTCCGTGGCCGCGACTCGGTGCTAGCCGTCCTCGTCTCGATTCGGTGCCGGTGTTCGATACGCACGGTATTTCCTTGGACAGCGTAGGCCCCGCGCATCCAGCAGTTTCCTGAGTTGCTACCCCCTGGTATCCGCTGCCGCTGGAGGTCCTTGATGCCGGCGCTCGACGCGCGTGGTCGTTGCTTGAGCGGTGAGCTTCCTCAGTGGCTACCCCCTTGTAGCCGATGCCGCTGAAGGTCTCAGGTAGCTCTCGGCACGAACGTTGACTTTCGGGGCCGTTGAAGCGAAGGTTGACGCAGTGTAAACGTTGGCCGCAGGTGCCCGACCGCCGCCGTTGGGGCCACAAATACACAGGTTTGTGGTGTGCCTAGGATGCCTCAGCCGATCCGAAGTTGGCTCGCTGCTCCCGGCCAGGCTTGGTAGGCACAGTCGTTGGCCTGGCCAGGTCCCCCTGGCTCGTTCGTTGAAGTTCACGGGCTCCTGCTGGCTCCTAGTTTCTTGCCTGTGGTTTCTTGTCTCTCCCTTCTTTTTGTGCGCCCCGCTTTTCACCCCTCTGGGTTTTCTTGTGGCGCACTCTCAATGGCTTCTTGCCTTTTCTTGTCCATACATGGTCATCACGCCACAGGTCTCTTTCGCTGCATTCTCTATGTGGCTGACCAGCGCGCTGCCATATTAGATCATACTGCCCCAGGGTTTAGGCGCTGGCATACATTCCTAGGGGCGCACGTGGCGCACGTTCAAATTGCCGTTTTTTTTTCACTTTTCTTTGGTTTTGATGCATCCCTTCTCAACGCGGTGCCCTTTACACAAGACTTACATGTTGCGAGTTGTTGTAGTACGATTTGCCAGCCATCCTTCAAGAGGTCTGCTGCTATCTGATCGTTACCAGGGGCTTCGGCCCCTTGCATTTCTTTCAAAGCCTTCTCTACTTCTTATTTCGTTTCTCGAGAGGCGTTTATCTCCTCCAAACTGCTTACTCGTAAACTATTATCCGGGATGTCGTGGCTACTGTACAAATCTCTATAGAACTCATCGGCTACTATGACTATTTTATGCGTATTTGTGAAGACATTGCGTTGTCTGTCTTTGAGTGCATGAACCTTATTTTTCCCAATGCCTAGACGCACCTTCCCTGCTTTCAGGCTGCATCCGTTCTTTTCGCCATGCTCAATCCTCTCCATTATACACTTCTGAATGTCGGCTTTCTTACGCTTATTGATTTACTTCGAAACTCCACTGGTTCTATTCTCTCAGCTGCGGTGGATATTATCATACTTTTTCAATTTCCTAATTAAATATTTTGTCGCCTGGGAAGTTTCCTGGTGTTTTGTCTAGCGGTAGCACCTCCGACTTCTACGGCACATTCGGCGAAAATGCATGTAAAGTTGACGCTGGCTGACGCTGGCACAAGTCTATTTCACTTGTGTGCTCCCTATTCGGACTCCTCCACGTCCACATCTGGCTCTCCCGTTTCCATAAAAAAGTATTCATGATGAACACCTTTTTCCGTTGTGCGAACTCTACTTAATTCCGCTAAGTTATTTCTGGAACCCAGATCACAGTTCCCCACTGCCTTGTCTGCAGCCGGCTTCTTGCCTATTTTAGCGCTTGATTTTCCCATAACTATGGTACACTGTGTTTTTACTTAAGCCATTGCCCAGTCCACATCTTCATAGAAGTGTTGAACCAGCTTTCAGACGTGGCTGGATGTCGGAGCGCAGCCCTGCAGCACCTTGATTACGTTCCTTTTAATATGCCTAATTACAAGACCGGCTATGCTATCGTTAATGCAATAGTGCTCGTATATCTTGCCAGCTATGCTTTTACTAACTAGCAATCCGACTCCCAGTTCTCTACCGTGTACTAGAGCACGGAATCATAAGACTTGTATTTTTTTCAGCTCTGTAAAGGCTTCACCCGTCCTCCTAACTTCACGGAGCCCGATTACATGACATTCAATGCCCTCTACTTCCGCGAACACCACCTCTAGACGACTGGCTAGACCAAGTTTTGCTGCTAAACGTTGCCACTTTCAGGTTTCAATGGCAACCCGTCCGGATCCAGGGATTCTTAGAACCTTCGGCTGTGTCACAGGTCTGATCAACCGCCACGGTGCTCAGTTGTTTCACAGCCACTGGAGACTAGGACTCAGGGTTAATTTGCGTATTTATTGGATTTTGTGGTCATTAATACACCAGGGTGGCCAATCCTACACTGGTGAGGTAGTGCTTACCTGCAATACTTGGCGGGATTAGGCCGAACCTCAAGCCTCATTCTGTAATTTCATCGACACGCGGTTTTTTTTTTAATCCGGTCGGAATTGGGCAGCACCCGGATTCGAAACACGGTAACGCAGCGGTGAGGTAGAGGTAGAGCATACACCTCGCGTGCAGAATGATGCTGGTTCGAATTCATTTAATAGGTGATCGGCCACTAGGTCACGCTACACGATGACTGTTTTACGGCCGGTGTCCCTAAATACACGTAAGGGTCCCCCTAGTGCATTTCCTTCGACCACCAGGAAGTGTATAACCAAGGACATGGGCGCTGTTTCATCAGCTCGACCCAAGCAAATTTGGCCTGTCTAAATTACCCTAAAGGCAGGAGATGAAGCGATGCACGTGCTGGGTTCGGCAGGTAAGCCTGTAACACACATTAAAAAAGTTGTTCTTTGTCGGAGAGACCTCTCTTTCAGTTTTTAGACTTGTGGCGTGACTTCCTACAAGTAGAACACTCCTGTGGAACTTTTGTGATGCGGAAATCGGGCGCACTGCATCCTCTTTGGTTACACAGGTAGCATTTTGGTGGTGTTCTTTTCTAGACATTGCTGTCACCATCTGATGAGTGGTCACCAAGGATGTTTCTTATTTATACATTTCGCATTTTAGAAACGCCGCATATAAACAAAAGATATGACATTACGTTAAGAGAGAGAAGGGGTGCAAAAGCACGGGTAGTAAGGAAATTGATGAAAGGTAGACATTTCTAAAGGTAGGCATGGAGTTCGGTCTCGTGCAAAAAGTTCAGCAGCGACCTACAGTAGCGGCCTTCGTGCACCCACTCTTTGAATTCCCCCGGTTTATCCCACCGAACACCAACCACTGTAAGCGCACTGTCACGGGCAGTTCTGTTCCTGTACACGTCCACAAGAGATGTTTGACATCCGCTTCATCCGCCAAAGCCGTACACTTGGAACATGTTCCGGCGTCTTCCAGTGGGGGTGCCTAAGTCCACGTGACTGAACGTGTGAGAGTCACCCCAGCCCGAAGCCTTCTGTGAGAGATCTCCTCCACCAGGGAAAGAATGGGAGGGGAGGGAGCAGACAAACGAGGGAATTAGGGAACGTTACCCCCTTCACAGGAGAGATTTCATGGCTAAAAGGCTGGAGCGTGGATCACAAGAAAGAAGGCTAGGAGCGGGTTCAGATTTATGTGGGGTAGAAGAGTGCAAACGATTGTCCGCTAGTTGGTTAAAAAATTGTAACCATGCCCCTGTACCCAATGTACACCTACCATTAGCTGTGCGGTCATGTGGAGGCTGGGAATGTGCTGGCAGATCAATGTAGTATTTTTTACTTGCTTCAGGTACTTTGTAGCACTGAGCGAGTCTGTGTATATATGCGCCTCTTTGATGTTAGGGACTGCACTTGCAGCTTTCATTGCGTCATATATGCGGCCTGGAGCTCCAGTAGGAAAGGGTCTGGCGTCTCGGTGGAATAACAGCAGGCACTTTCAATTCTGAGTGTGTGGAACTGACAAAAGCGGTCCGTCATTCATGCGGTGGAAGGGCTGCATGCGAAATATCGCCAGCCGGAACAGAAAGGCCGTCCTCGGTACCCACGTGCGGTCTGAATCCGATCGTATCGGGATGGTGTGTTCTATTGTTTTCCATCCACCAGGATAATCGAGTGGCCACCATTCGTCGAAGTATCTTGCATATTGTAGGGGTCAAGAAAATCGGTCGAAGTGCCCTAATACCCGTGTAAGGTTTTCCTGTCCTGGGAATTGACACAACCACTGAGTGCTTTTACTACGGTGGAATGACCCCTTCAGCCCATGCATCATTCAGCAAGTAGAGTGGTGCTTGGAAGGCCTCCCCCTCCAAGTTCTTGAATAGCTCATACGGGATTTCATCATACCCTGGAGAAGAGTGCGCCTTGGATTCAAGAATGGCCGCGATGAGCTCAGCCATTGTAAATAGGTCTGTTATTACTTAGACGTCCGATATTCCAACACAGGAAGGGGCGGTCGGAGATTGTCGGTAGTTTAGGAAGTTGTATTGTTCTAATTTTTCTTTGAAGTCTCCCCGAACAAAACTCAAAGTACGAAATCCATGGGGTAAGAACAGAACTAAAGCCTTAAATAGAAATCAGGTATCGGCTTTATCAACGGTTTGTTAATACGCGATCACCTGATAACTTGCTCATTTTTAAAAAGCGCACAAACCAGTTGACCAAAAAACTGAGCTGTGCGCTGAGAGTAGCACCTTTCTTTGCTGAACGTCAAATCAGGTAGACATGATTAACTATGGCCTCGACAAAGCACACTCCTTTACCGCGGCCAGTTTCACTCCGCACCTTCAAAATTACAAGTTAATGGCCAAGAATTCTCCGGAAACGACTTAGGAGATGCATTTAACTCCTTCTTTTGAGGGATTACAACGGAGAGTAGATTCTCAGACGCCTTGGAATACATGAATACTCCCAATAGCGGTTCTATATTTCGGCGACCCTACCACAGCTTACGAAATAATGTATGTTACCAAGAATCTCAAAAGCATGACATGCCGTGATATTGAAGATCTCCAGGGGTGGCCTCTGCAATACGCCGCTGCTATTGTAGCGCCAGCTCTCGCCAACATATTCAGCGCGTGTACTACCACCACCGTCTTTCCGGAAAGAATGCAGTGGGACAAGCTGTTATATAAAAAAGGCTATCGAAATGATTTGGACAACTATACGCCGGTGTCTATATTACCAGTGTTGCCGAAAGTCTTTGAAAAGCTCTTGCGCATGCGGTTATCCGAATTCATTTAGAAACACGAACTGTTTGCGTAACATCAATTTGGATTCACTAAGACATATCCACTTAACTGGTCCTTCCACAGAAAGACGTATTCTTGAACGATTTAAAGGAAAACGTTTTTGACGCTTGGTGCATATGTTGATTTGTCACAGATGTTCGGCGTGTATTGTGTTACAAAAACGAGAAGAATATGGCATTCACGGTATGGCCTTGCAACTAATACAGTCATATTTATCCCACAGAAAGCACATTGTTAAGCTTAGTAGTGCCTGTTCTGCAGTGAAACCTATTCACGCTTGTGTACCTCAAGGCAGCATAGTCGAACCTCTCTTTTTTATATTTGCGTTAATGCTAGGGTAAACCTTATCCCAGAAGCAAGATTTATTATTTGTTTTCAGATAATGGAGGCATCTTCTTTCCAGGAACAACTATTCTTAATCTATTACCCGCATGCAACGACACATTGACAGTGCTACAAAATTGGGTGGAACCAAACTCCATGCATCTAAATCAACAGAAAACTAAAGCAGTTTTTTTTTCGGCAATAAACAAGGTCATCACAGAACAGCAAGCCATAGTACTGTCAAAAGCTTCAAGCGTCTTGGCGCACTACTTTCTGCTCATATGGCTTGGGACAAACATATAGGCTATCTCACAACGACGTTAGCTCCAATAGCTGATATAGTAAGCCAATTAGAGCATTTACTGACAATGGGAATAAATTGTCTCTATAAATCGCTTTTTTTCTATCATCCTAACTATGGTCAACTGGAATGGGGAACTTCAGCGCACTCTAGCTTGCAGCGCATTGATATGCTGCAGCAAAAATGTATTCATATCTACAACGCTTCAAGCCCATCCAACACTGCTCAAGTTTCCGACAATACCAGAATAATCAGTATTTACAACTTATGTAGATACATACTGAGCGTGAAGTTCAAAACAGAGATGAGGCACAACGTGACTGCTTTACAAGGCTTTGCAACATTGAAAAAGACTTCCACGCTACCCAACTAGATATACAAAAACTGGTTAACACTTACTTCCCGTCTAAATACCGGCCAACAACGTTTATCTTGCAGTTTACACGTCTTGTCAACGCCTACAAAGTAGATAGTATTGATTTGTTTTCTTGTTCTTAACGGTATCTCTGGCGTGATGTTTGATGCCTTAGTTTATCTGTGGCTTCTTGTTGTGGCGTGTTTTGTATTGTGTCACTGGAAATGGTTTTGTTTTACGTGTTTATTCCTTTTGTTCTCCCAAGCAGTAGAAGAGGTTTGGTTTTTTCCAGTGGGTTCCAGGTTATCTATAATGACACTTACATGTGCAATTTGTACTCATGGGCAATTGTGATGTTGCGCCGAGCCAAATAAATCAGGGGCTGTGGGCTGGTCAAGCTGCCTGTGAGCAGATTTTTTTCTGCTGCCCTCCAATGTACCATGTAGCATGGCAGATGAACCTGATTTGATTTGATTGGAAATATAAAAGTCTACATAAAGTATTCTAACACCAATTGGTGTTGGATATTTAGGATAAAAGAATTTTGCGTGTTGCCATAATTAGGGAGGCTGCCGTGCTGACAGTTAGCGGTTGATGCATCATGTGGTGATGAGGATGGAATGTCACTATTATTATTGAGCATGTTACTCCTTACCTTGTGATGATACTGATTACAGGGCTCTCAAAACCCCATACATTAGAACGGAATGAAGGTAAACAATAAAACTAGGTGTCCGAACGAAAGAGTAGTAAAAGAAAATAAACTAGATGTGGCTGGTGTAGGGGATTCGGTGGGGTTACGTGTCATACAAAAGGAGCTCTTAACACCAACACCTCTAATAGCTCTGACGGCTAATAAAACCCGTAACAGATACTTGCAAATGCTTATAAAAGGAATCATTAGATCGCCGAATGGGTTCAATGGGAGATGTTTACAATTTAGGAAAATATTTCTGTCATGGCATGTGAAGTATTTTCTAGTTATTTGGGGTATTCTATACGAATAGGACTTCCTGGCACCACCTATATAAGGGTCGTTAGGATCCTGTGAGCCGGGGCGAGTATTTCCCATTCGTTGCCCTATTTGTAACATTGTTAAGGCGTCTTCCGCGGCTCTGGTGTGTTTCACTGTACTTTGTGGCGGCTCCGCAGCAGGCCGTTGCAAGGGCGATGGCGCTGGGGCTGAGCGACAAGCGATGAGTGTGGGCCACACGCCACCGGTCTACAAGTAACAACGAATGCAACCAGATTAAAATTAACAGGTCCCCATTTTTCGGGTGCACGGCATAGCGTTCTTACGTCTCTGGGCTCGTCTCTCTGTCGCGTTTCTCACAAGTTTAATATACAAAGTCTGGTTGCTTTACGTGTAGCTTCTTGTGGCTCTTGAATCCAGTCTAAGTGCCACGGGTTGCGAAGTTCAATGATGCGTGGCTAACGTTCCGTGTAGTGTATTGTTGTCATTACTGGGTTTGGAAGTGCTGTAGCTGGTGTCTTTTTATCAACCAGATCGTTTCTGCCGATCCACAGGAACGCTAAAACTCAGCAAAATTGCTTTATATCTAAAATATACGCCGCCGTGATATTCCCAAAAAGAAGATTGACAAGTTTACTTTTTGTAGCTTTTCGGTGCGGAAAGCGCATACTCTCGACTTCATAACTGGTTAAGCAAAGACTTCATCCACAACAAGAGAAACGCAGCGCGGTACCACAATGAAAATTCTGTTTTATACATTCAAGGTAGTTGTTTGTCTGTTACTGTTTTAGCTATGAATTTAAAAATAATACTAAAATTAGTAAAAAATATTACTTGCCAAACTAGTTCGTATCTGCCACTTACCACTGTATTTAGATGTGTTGACAAAGTTAAATTCATTGGTTTTATTTACATCATAGAAATGGAGCGTTTGGTTGAAAGTCGACCTAAGTGGCGGAACATAAAAATTATCTTCTTAACTTCCAGCATAAAATCGTTGCTGCATTGATTAACACAATCCAAATAAAGGAATGAAATCAAGTAGTTATTTATGATGCGTATAAAATATAACAAGACATAATTACAAGTGAAACAAGGACAAGTGCAATAAGAAGGCACGCAAGATGGCCAAATAAAAAAAAACAAGGTATGCAAGAACCATAAACCTTCACTTATTTTGGCAAACATTTAGGGTTATTAGATGCCTTTTAATAACGCCTTCTAGGGTGGTTAGCTAATTAAAATTAGCTTCACTCTTGGGCTTAAATTGAGAGACAATCAATTGTAATTCCTTTGCCACAGCTGAATGAGGGCGAAGTTATTTCGAACAGGACATAGAATCGGCACGACAAATAGTGGGAAGGTTTGTGCAAATAATAAAGTTCTTTTTGATGGTGGTCTTCCGTGCGAAACATATATTCCGTGCACGCTCTAACCGGCAGTTTTTGCCGCTGACAGCTGCCGATTCCAATCTCGCCTTCGCTTACAATTTAAATTAAAGAACGACAGCTCATGAATGAAAAGCAAGGGCGGAGCCTGAATGCAAGCACGCAAGGGAGAAGCGGACAAATGCAAAAATACGTACCCATCGCGCATCAATGTTCGGGCCTCAGAGACAAGCAACTCAGCACCCATGGATCTTTGCTCTCTAGAACGTTTCAAACCACGATTTAAAGTCGTGCACCTTTGCGTGCGACCGCGTGCACAGTAGCATGTTTGTTTTTGGACTATCGTGCTTTTGAAAGTCTTTCACGTAAGAGCACATGGGGCGTTCGCTGTTTAAACTGTGGAGCTGTTGAGGGGTTCACATTGTCTGGCAAAGATGCCCGTCACGCTAGTTAAATTATGTCCAACACCCCAGGTGAAGTTACGGTTCTGGGCCAGCAGTTGGCGGCAACGCTTGAACGGTAGTCTAGGCGAAGGTACTCCGCCAGGACTACCGATGGCGCCAACGCCTCGACCACTGTCCAGTCCAATATCCGGGCAGGCGACGCACGTTTACCTCCCTATTTGCCGTGATAAACTACCAAAACTTTGAGTACGTGCGCACCGTTGCGAGTGGTGCTGTGAGCTACAAGCGGCTCTAAGGGAGGTGGCCGCCGGCGTGCCAAAGTCACCAAATACCACTGCCATACTCAAAAGAAAGGTTGCCGTGCACGATCGTAAGGGGCCGCACTTCTTTCGTCGTTCGCGCCAACCGGCCGCTCGCCACCTTCGGGCGCTCAGCGCGAGTCCAGAAGTGCTCCCGCGACGGTGCAAAAGCTGTCCACTTCGCGATCTCGAATTGTGCTCCCAATGACCCACCAGTGCCGCTAAAGTACCAAATCTCCATGGGTCAGGCTTGGGTCACACTCATAAACCGAGGCGAGTGGCGAATAAAAATGGTCTAAATACTTGAGCGGCTTATCGCTCGATAGGTAGAGCTGGCATTTTCAGAAACACAAATCAGAACCGTGGACAGACGGACAAAACGGCCATTAAGATTTGCTGTACAAGATTTATGTGAAGACCTCTGTTTTAGGGAAGACGAGGACATGTTTCAAATTAGTACCTCTAAACATGTCTGTGAAATGAAGGCTTGCCTATATTTAGGCAAAACCCAAACAGTTGTGTGTAGAAAACACAGTCACCGCCAGATCCTGTCTAATTTTGATAACTGCCCAAGCTTAATGAGATGCGAAATGGGTAATGTATGCAGTATGCGGAGAGTCGTTGCTGATTTGGCCTTATTGTTATGTGCATGTCTTCTATCTCCTTCGGTAACAACCTTGAATGGGAAGACTTTTAGGACGGCTTTTTTCAGATAACGAATTTTTTCACCTTGTACAACTAACTCGTCACGGTTTTCTTTCAGCACTGGCGCCTTTGCTGGAGGGTATATAAACGAAAACAAAAACATAAACAGGACTGTTTACGTATTGAAGCCGGATCCCGTGGAAATGCACTTCCCATTTCTGTCTTCACTGTGTCGCCCACAAATTTTGTTATTTTTCTCCGACTGTTTATGGTAATATTTGTATACATGTTTTTTTTTGTGTTTCAGCCACTTCAAGAAGGAGAGATTAGGTGCAATATTCTGCAGGAACCACACCTTAACTGACGTCATTCTTGGCGGTGAGCTAAGTTCCGTCACGAGGCTGCGTACACAAAGTCACAAATGTTTATTGGCAAATCTACCACGCTTATGCATAACACTGGAGGTCTGTTGTCAAAAGTTTAATGCCAAGGGTGGCACTGAAGAGAGTGAAGCACTGCTAATTTAGGCAAGTAGAAGACAACTTGCATCAAAAGCTTCTGTCGGCAGCGGTAGAAGGCGGACTGTACTAGCTGTTCTCTATAAATCATTGCCACTAGGGCCATGTTTAAATGCTTATACGAAGAAAAAATGTCTTATCTTGGACACACTTGTTTTGACTACACTCAGCTGCTGCCGCCAGGACATACCGTTAAGACAAGACACGTCGTCAAGCACCAATATATGCAATTTAGGTGCACGCCCCACCTTTTTCAGGCTGCCTCGATGCACATTTGCCCTCATTCTTCGCAGGCGAAAGATCAGCGGTTCTGAAGACGTCTTTGCTGCTACATCACCTTCACGTCTTTCCGTGCTGTCGTTTTTTAATTACGCAGAGTTCTCGTGATGCGCCTTATCTAGCGATATGCTGTGGCTTTCACTTGCAACAGGGGAGCCTGTTGAAGTATCTCAAAGGCGAACAGAAAAAGAGAAAAGCGAGCTGTATTAAGACTAAGTACAGGAAATTCGAAGCTTTGGCGTAGGAACCGAGAATCTTGCGTTTTCTTTTTCGTCTTCATCCGTCTCCTCAGCGTGCCGTCGTGCCGAGGTTCCCGCTATTTTTTCCCGTGCTGGCTCCTGCACGCGGACACCAAATTCAAAACAGATCACAGTTTATAGCAATAAGAAACAAACTCGCGGTCACAGCACTGATGCTTGTAATCTTCGTCTACGCAGCAGTAAGCTCTATTGGGTGCATTAACACACCAGTCGTCGCAGTGTAGCTCTGCTTGGAAACCTCACAATGCAGGCTCGGACATTTTGGTCTCGTCCCATGATCTCTTCTATAACCGGAACAGTCTTCCGCAGTTGCCGATGAGCTTTATCTTTGTTCACAAGCACCAAATCTCAAGTTGAAGCTCGGAGATGGGCACATCTTTTCAATGGTGGAAAGAGCGCAAGTGCAAGAAATATTCCTTTTGCAATCTCCTCCAGAACTGTTCCGCAAGCCGTTTACGATGAAGACACCTTCGCGTGAATTTTCTTCTTGTTGATTCCGCTAGTTGTGGTTCACCCGCAGGTATCGCAACTAGCCTCCTTCGCACTAAGACGTGTGCGCGCGTGAGTACCTCTGGCTCATTTGGTGCTGCAGAAACGTGTGTGAGTGGACCAGAAATAATTACCTCCTCTGCCTCTTGAAGTACAGTCGGCAGTTCTTCAGTCGTCAGTGCATATTTCCCTAGGATTCGCCGTAAACAGGATTTCATGGTTCGCACCATACGATCCCAAATTCCGCCCCATCATGCCACCTTTTCTACCATAACCTCCCATTGCACGCATGTTTGAGCGCTGTAATTTTAAAACTTTGCGTCCAGGAACGTCTTTTCCAACGACGCAATATCTTTGGGTGCCTTTTTGAAACATCATGCGTTGTCCGTGTAAATGACAGCTGCGAGCCCAAGGAGAGATGTGAATCTTCGTAGGGATAGAAGAAACGCTTCACTCGATAGTCTCTAAATCAACACCAAGTGCAGGGCTCTCATACGTGCACATGAAAACCAGGCAGTTTAAACATTCGCAAATGTACCTTCAGTGCGAGCATAAATAGGTCCAGTGAAATCTATCCCTACAACTTCGAATAGATCCGAGCGGCGCACTCACTAACCACGTAAAGCGGCTACAAGTTCTCTGACTGGTCTTAGTCGTGTCGTTATAGAAGTGTTGCATCTGCCGATTTCCTTTTTACTATTGGTCTTCCGTGCTAAATCCAGGATCTCTGACTCAGCTCGGTCAATGTGTCTTGAGTCCCACCATGAAGGTTTTTGGTGGCAATCGCGAATGAGAAGTTCGGTGAACGCATGGGAAGGTGGCAGTGGGAGAGGGTGCTTGACGTCCTCTTCTTCTTATGGAAAGTCTAGCCTGCTTTGTGCACGCATCAATTCCGTTGAGTCAAGAAAAAGACTGAGCATCCGAATGCTTAATTGGCAGTCGACAGGAGCTTGGTTCGTCGATCTGGTGGAGGTGCTGGGTACGCACCCTTCATGCCCACTACAACCTCGGGAAGCCGCCAAGCCAGTCCAACAAGAGCCTGCCTCCGCCTGCAATATTTACCACCCGAGTCCGGTCTACTACCGGAGAAGACGAAGAAGAAAGACGTCGCAACCAGCACTATGCTCAACCCAGCCAATCCTCCTGTCGTTCTGCAGCAGCCACGGGAACCGCCATCATTCCGAGGAGCCCCCGCAGAAGATCCAGAAGAATGGCTGGAGAAACTGGAGCGCGTCCGGAAATTCAACAAAAGGGACGAAGCAGAAACGTTCCGGCATGTTTTCTTTTACTTGGAAGATTCGGCTCGCACTTGGTTCGAGAACCACGAGAACTCCTTGACAAACTGGACTCAGTTCAAAAGCGAGTTTACTAAGACATTCACTACTGTAGTCAGAAAAGAACGCGCAGTGCTTTTACTTGAAACTCGAACGCAGCAACCCAACGAAGGGGTAGCGACCTTTGTTGAGGAGATGAAGAGGTTGTTTCGACGTACGGATCCGGATATGACAGAAGAAAAGAAACTAAGGTTTCTCGTGCGAGGGGTAAAACAGGAGCTTTTTGCTTGCCTTGTCCGCAATCCTCCCAAGACGGTGGCCGATCTTTCGTCTGAGGCGGCCGCGATGGAGAAGACGCTGGAAGTTCGAACGAGGCAGTGCGATCGCCCGGTCAACGTGCTGGTTTCCGAGACGATCGGTGCCGGGGCTACAAGCTCCGACACACTGCGTGAGGCCATCCGAGCAGTGGTCAGGGAGGAGCTTCGGAAGCTTTTTCCGACGACGCCGCAACCTCAAGTGGCTTCCCTGACTGACGTCATCCGCGAAGAGATTCAACACGCTTTCGGCACTTCTATGCCATCCGAGGCACCCCGCTAGCCACAGGCGATGACCTACTCCGCGGCTGTTCGTCGACCCCGCCCTGCTCCAACCCGTCTACAAGAAGCTCCACCGTACCACCATCCACTCTCGCTGCCGTCCCCACTGTCGCCGCCGTCGACCGTACCGCCGTACATAGCCCAAACCCAGACGCCGAGGAAGACGGACGTTTGGCGAACGCCAGATCATCGTCCGCTGTGCTACCATTGCGGAGAGGCCCATAACATCTATCGTCGCTGCCCGTACAGGAGACTCGGACTGTGTGGTTTCTCCGTCGACGCCCCACGCCCCCAACGCGGCCAGCGCCCTACCGAGATCGACGAATACCTGTCCAACACCAACCGAGGACCAACCAGCTCACACCGATCGCCGTCGCCCTACCCATACCAGTCGCCTAACCGCCGTAGCAATTGTTATTTCGCACGTGGAAGGTCCCCCAGCCCACGCAGGGGAAACTAAAAGCAGCAACTTCTGGAGATGAAGTTACTCTACGGCGAAAAACTGGAAACCCTCCTGAAGGCAGTGATTCACGACATGCCCTCATCCCGACGACCCGGCCTAACCATGACGAGACTCCCGAACACGACGACAGCTACACAGCGCGACGCGTACCCGACCTGACCGAGACGTCCGTTGAGAAGACGACGACAACGACGATGTACAGTGCCCGACCGTCAACACGTACAAGCACAGATACGACGCCCCGACGAACCCGGAACTCGAGGAAGATTGCATCTGACGTCAAAGTGCCCATCGACGGCTTTGACGTAGTCGCCCTCGTAGACACAGGAGCTGACTATTCGGTAATGAGCGGACCATTTGCGTCTAAACTAAAGAAAGTTATGACCAGATTGGACGGTCCGCACATACGCACAGCAGGAGGCCACCTCGTGACGCCAAGTGGAACGTGCACATCGCGCGTCACCATAGATGGCACAACGCACCCGCGGCGTTCGTCGTTCTGCCTAACTGCTCCCGCGACGTAATTCTTGGAATGGACTTTTTGATGGACAACGTTGCAATAATCGATCTGCAGACTAAGTCAATAACTTTTCCCCCCATCACTTCATGACGCCGGAACCGAACCCCGAACGACGTGCTGCTGCAAGGATTGCCGATGATCATGTCACCCTGCCACCCCGCGCAAGCTTGATGGTCGCAGTCTACTGTGAAGATGCTGCTCCTGACGTCGACGCTATCGTAGACACTGATTCAAAGGGTGCTTCTCGACCGTGGTGTGTCTGTCGCAAGAGGCATTGCGCGCTTCAAGGAACACCAATCCCACATTTTGGTTACTAATTTCACCGAGGAGTACCAGCATTTAAACAAGGGCGCGGCAATTGCATTCCTCGAAGAAACGCAAGAAGCAAGTGACGTGATCGCGGTCGTGGACTTTGAACGCACACGCATAGAAACCTTCAAGCTCCCGCATCCCTTCGACGTGAATCCGGCGACCGCAAGAACAACGGAACAATTTATTGGCTTTGCTGCGTCGCTATAGCGAATGTTTTTCGTCTAGCGCAAAACTACGTCAGACCCCTCAAGTGAAGCACCGAATAATAACTGAAGGTGGAGCCCGACCTACCCGACAGTCACCGTACCCCGTCTCTTCACACGAACGGGAACCCATCCGGACTCAAGTCGACGACATGCTCAGCGACGACATTATACAGCCATCGAAAAGCCCCTGGGCTGCGCCCGTCGTACTCGTAAAGAAAAAAGACGGCACATTAAGGTTTTGCGTTGACTACCGGCGACTGAACAAAATCACAAAAAAGGACGTGTACCCCCTCCCCCGAATCGACGACGCCCTCGACCACCTCTGCCACGCGAAGTACTTCTCATCGATGGACCTGAAGACCGGCTACTGGCAAATTGAAGTGGATGATAGAGACCGAGAGAAGACTGCATTTATAACCCCAGACGGCGTATACGAGTTCAAGGTGATGCCGTTTGGGCTCTGCACAGCACCAGCGGCGTTTCAAAGACTCATGGACACTGTGCTAGCTGGCCTTAATTGGCCCACCTGCCTCGTATACCTCGACGACGTAGTGGTATTCGCCCGGACTTTCGACGAACACCTTGCAAGGTTGTACTCGAGGCCATTCGTACGTCGGGGTTGACGCTGAAGCCTGAAAAGTGCCGTTTCGCATACGGGGAACTCAAGTTCTTGGGCCACGTCGCCAACCCCGCGGGAGTCCTACCTGACCCGGCAAAACTTCAGCCATTGCGAACTTCCCAAGGCCGAAAGACAAGAAGGGCGTGCGAAGATTTCTCGGGCTGTGCGCATACTACCGGCGCTTCGTCGCAAACTTCGCACGAATTGCAGAGCCACTGACGCGCTTGACGAAAGATAGCACCCTTTTCAGCTGGGAAAACGACCAAGAAAAATTCCCCCGCATTTCCCCGAGGGGGAGAATGTGAAAGTGCGAATGCACGGTTTTCGGCCCGCTTGCGGCGCTTGCGCTCGGTCCCCTCAGCCCACCGCCTCGCCGCCTTCTCTTCCATCTCTTCCATCGGGTTTGTAGTATCACGTGTACACCACGCAGTTATCAAGCCGCTATAACGCCGCTGAGTCGCCAACGCACGCCGCTGACGACGTAGTTTGAATGCGTTAAAGATATAAGGCGCGTTACTCCCACTGATATCAGCGTGGCGTCCGTGGCTTAGTCGGTAGCGCGTCGCGCTGCGGCCGCAAAGTCCTCGGATGGAAACCTGGCGCCGGATGCTGTTTCTTTTTTAAATATAGAGGAGCACTGCGGACGCCGCCGCCGACGCCGCCGACGCCGGCGGTGGATGGTTTGGGGTCGCTTATAAAGTGCATTCGCACTTAAAAAGCATTCCGCGAGCTATAAAAACGCCTGCCAAGCCCGCCCGTGCTCGCTCATTTCGACGAAAATGCCGAAACAGAAATGCACACGGACGCCAGTGATATAGGCTTGGGTGCCGTCCTTGTCCAAAAGCAAAGCGGCTGCGAAAGGGTAATCGCCTATGCCAGCCGTGGTCTGTCGAAGGAGGAGAAAAACTATTCTGCCTCTGAGAAAGAGTGCCTGGCTATTATATGGGCGATTTCAAAATTTCGCCCATACGTGTATGGAAGGCCATTCATGGTTGTAACAGACCACCATGCGCTGTGTTGGCTCGCCAATTTGAAGGACCCCTCTGGCCGTCTTGGGCGGTGGAGCTTGCGCCTACAGGAGTTCGACGTTACAGTCATTTATAAATCCGGAAGGAAACACTCCAACGCCGACTGCCTGTCCCGCGCCCCCGTCGACCCACCACCACAAGACTCTGGTGAAGACAGCGCATTCTTCGGGATCGTGACGGAGAGCGACCTAGCCGCCCACCAGCGTGCCGACCCCGCCTTACGCGTCATAATCGAGTACCTCGAGGGATGTAACGTTGCCGTTCCTAGGACCTTCAAACGCAGCTTACCAGCATTCAGCCTGAGAAACTCCTGCCTCGTGAAGACGAATTTCAGCCCCGCAACAACAGCGAATTACCTTCTCGTCATCCCCGCGGACCTTCGTGACGAAATTTTGGAAGCGTGCCACGACGACCCGTCTTCCGGGCATCTGCGTACAGCCCGCACTATAGGAAAAATCAAGGCTAGGGACTACTGGCCCGGCCTTACCTCTGACGTCACCCACTACGTGCGGAGCTGCCGTGACTGCCAGCGACGAAAAACGCCGCCGACAATACCCGCCGGACTTCTGCAACCGATCGCCGTCCCATTGAGACCATTTCAACAGATTGGAATGGACCTTTTAGGCCCGTTCCCTACGTCACGGTCACAGAACAAGTGGATTGTCGTAGCGACAGACTACATGACGCGCTACGCAGAGACCGCCGCTCTTCCGAGGGGGACTGCACAAGAAGTGGCGAAGTTCTTTATAAGCCAAGTTGTGCTGCGACATGGAGCCCCGGAAGTCCTAATCACAGACCGCGGAACGGCATTTACTGTGGAGCTGATGCAAGGAGTATTACGCTACAGCAACACGGATCACCGAAGAACGACGGCCTACCACCCCCAAACGAACGGACTAACAGAACGTCTGAACAAGACAATCGCAGATATGCTGTCAATGTACGTTGACGTTGAACATAAGACTTGGGACGAAGTGCTCCCGTATGTCACGTTTGCGTACAACACGGCTATCCAGGAGACGACGCAGCTGACGCCGTTCGAGCTTGATTACGGTAGAAGGCCGACTACGATGCTCGACGCCATGCTTCCGCACGTAGAAGACGACGACCTCAACGCCGACGTCCACAGATATCTTCAACGTGCGGAGGAGGCCCACCAGTTCGCTCGAGTTCGTATTACGGACCAGCAGCTGGTGGAAGCGGGCCGCTACAACCTCCGACGCCGAGACGCCGAGTACCAACCAGGGGATCGTGTGTGGGTTTGGACTCCCATGCGACGACGCGGACTCAGTGAGAAGCTCCTGCGACGGTATTTCGGACCCTACCAGATATTACGACGTGTTGGCAAACTTACCTACGAAGTGATCCCGGATGGTGACTCCGGCACATCACGACAACGCACGCGGCCTGAAGTCGTCCACGTGGTTCGCTTAAAACCTTTCTACGGACGATGACGAACTTTTATTTTCATTTGTTCGGACTGTCGTTTATGTTAGCATCGGGTCGATGCACTCTTAGAGGGGGGGTAATGCCGCGAACCATACATTGGGTTTGTTTATTTGTGTTTTGCTTTTACCGCCAGGCTGCACCGGTCTGTGTTATCTCTGCGCCAAGGGAAGCCCGTGTTCCATTCTTTCTTTCTGTGCCGCATGTGTTATCTGTTGTGATAAGGAGAGCATTCCGATTTAACGTGAACAGCCCAGAATAACCTTATTGGATCTACTATGTTCTCGATGTGAATCGACGTTTCGAGAACCACGCGTGCCGAAAGATAAAAAGCCTGTAGTGCGGACGCCGGGGCATTCGATTCGACGACACTCGCCTGTGCAAGTCACTTTGTTGACCGCTGCTTCGCTGCCTCGGTATTCTTTTGAGTTGTTAGGGGAGCACAAGTTCGCTCCAATAAACGTTTTTCTCATTCAAGACAACTGCATCGTCCTTGTCTTCGTGACAATATTGTCTTCATGAATTCATGTTCAACCGGCACTTCGACAACATCTTGGCAAATGAATGGCACTTCAATGGCTTGTATAAGATGCTCCGTACCATCGCTGTGACTTCGAAGACGTACCTCTACCAAGCGCTGACGCTCTGAAGTTGGAGCCGCCTGTCCGAACGTATTCAAGTGGAGACTCGTACTTCAAAGCTTTTTCCGGCCTGGGGTCTTGGCAATCTCTTCCCGAATAAACATTTTCTGGCTTCCACAACGCTGAATTCCGACAACCCAAGTCCGGAACGTCTGCAGCAGTGCTTCGTTAGTCAGTATGAATACGTACTTGTGTGAAGGCTGCTAGCGTTCACAATCTTTGACTTCAGCTTTTTTTGGTTGCCACGTTGGGGGCCCATAAATGAAACATGCCTCCCTTGACCCTTGCTGCACTTTACTTTCTGGCGACAATCCTTTGAACGATGCCCACACATAGCGCGCCGAAACCAGCGGTTTCCGTTGAAGAGCTTCTTTTCTTCTTTGGTGATACATCACAGTTCTCGGTACAACTCTTCGGAGAGCAGGAAAAGAAGCATTTCTTGTTTTCATATGGCGCGACAGTATGCAGTACTGCTGCAGTGGGTATTTGCGCGAATTGCATGCGGTCAAACCCAGTGCGAGGAGTTCTTTTCTGTTCGCGATAAACCAATCCACTTCGCTCTAGACAGTCTACCACTACCAGCATAAATTCAAAAAGGCCCTGTAGCTCACGCTCCGCCGTGCCGGTTTCGCAATTTGGTGGGTAAAGCGATTGCTCACCTTCGTCTTGCTGTTCGATGCGCTACATGAATGAGGTCTTATAAGTCGCCACCAGTAGGTGACCGCCCACGCCTACGTCGCTTGGTACTTGTTGTATTATGCCCGTCATTAAAGTCGCGTAGTTAGCCGACTGATTTCAAAGGCTTTAGGTCCCCTCATGTGGTAGTGCACGTAGTCTATAAGCGTCCGCAAACCCTTCACGTCGTCCGATGCTTGCACCGATGCCGGAGACCTCAAGCTGGAAAGAGGCTCTTTAATAATGCGTCGAGTATCACCAAAGCGGCTTTTAAGAATGCCGATGGCATCATTGTGGCATTCACTCGTCGCTTGAAGGCCTGCGATGGACGCAGCTGCCTTGCCGTTGAGAAGTGTACGTTGGTACGGGGCCTTTTCTCCCTTAGTTCGTCTTTCTTTTGAACAGACGCCTGGTAATGCTCTCAGAAACTAGGCCACTGGCATATCTCCCCGTTGAAGGACTGCAGTTTGAGTGTTGGAAGCTTGATGAAACTGCCTCATAATATTTACTCGCGTTGGTCCATCCACGTATGTGTCGGTTGTCTTGGGACATGTGCCACATGGTTTTATTGAAGCATTGCTTCTCTTGACTTTAATTGAGCCAGCATGTATTTTTAACGCGTATTCGTACTTGACAACAGCCTCCATTACCGCTGCGAACTCTGCGTCCTTGAGGTACTCTTCGAACAAGACATTCAGAATTTTCAATTTCCTTGTTGTTGCCTGCAGTCTGTCCCGCAACGATGCCAGGTCGCCTATGTCGTCCGTTCTCAAAACACATTTTGCTTCATTCATGAGGCGAGTATTCTGTTGCCGCCGAGCAGTATGCTTTGCCTTCAGTCGGTTCATCCTGGCATCCGAACACCAGTCGCGCCACTCACCTTCCTGGTGGACGCACGAAGCCTTCGCGCTGTCTCTTTCACAGTATGGAGTTCCCGAGTTTCGGCACCAGTTGTTGAATAATCGTAAAGTCGAACGGAAAGGCAGAAAAGCGAACTGTATATACAGTAAGTGCAGGGCATACGAATATTTAACATGGCTACCGTGAATCTTCCTTCTTCTTTTCGTCGTCGTCTGTCTCCTCCGCTTGCCGTCGCGCCGAGCATCCCGCTCTTTTTCCACGCGCTCGCTTCCCACGCTGACGCCAAATTCACAACAGATCACAGTTTATGGCAAACCAAAGCACAGGCATTAGGGTAAATATTGTTACAGGACGTAGGAGGAGAATTCTCGTGGTGTATTGACTGACCATCCACTCCGTACAGTTGGCACTGAGCCTGTGCGGACTCTCTGATCTAACATTTTTGGCCTCATTTATTTTGCCATCACGTAACGATATTGCTCCATTCTGGGAGGGTGCCGGGTTGGCGCAGTCGCTAGCCAAATTTCCTCCTGTCCTGGTGTAATGGGTTGCACAGAGGGGGTAATATTGCTTTTATTTTTTGGCATCTTTAGCGCCTGCCTTTTTGGTACCGAATTAGTTAGTGGACGACGACGGCGACGACAGCAACTTTTCCCGTTTCCAGCGATCGTTATCTGGACCTTTTCATTTAAAAACAAACCAATGTGAAAAACAGTGCTACAAAGTCTCTCCGATTCCGCTTTTGCTCAAAAAGAGTGCCGTCTCATAGCCCTGCTTAGAAAACACTTCGCGAACACTTCAAACCCGAAAGCTTCGACGGAGTACCAAGAACACGTGCACTTGCAGACACCGGTGAAATGGATAATAATATAATAATAATAATAATAATAATAATAATAATAATAATAATAGTTTATTGATGCTTAGTGATAATACAATTATTCTCGGGCCAGCGCGAGCCAGAAAGGCTTGTTACTCTCCACAACCCAGCAGCTGTTGCAGGGAGAAACATAATAAACCGAATCGTATGCAACTATTATTTAGTTGCACCTCACAGCTGCCTTCGCCCACCAATATGTTCGGTTGGCCAGCACACCTCGTCAATTTTACCGCATTTTAACGTTCCCCGACAGCACCTAGTCTTGGCTGACAGCAGGTGAAGTGTTACTGTGTCGTCTTCGACTCGCTAATAGGAAAAACTACTTGGACTCTTTCACATGCTGCGTGAAGAAGGAATGACAGATAGAAGGTAAAAAGCATCAACCAGCCGTCTCCCGTCTCGGTTAACTTTTAAGGACTTTTACAACCTTGCTCTGAGGGTTATTTGCAAAGGACCTTGTGTGCTGTTTTCCTTCTACACCTATATGTATAGAGTGCATAGTGTCACGTGTATAGAGTGCATAGTTACCTAATGAAATTCTATTCAGCAGATTCGTGAGTCATCCACATCTCCAACACATGATGGAATAGGTTATTTATACGTCTTATTGCTTTTCACTGCAATGTGGAGAGCTGAGGATGTTACTGAGTTGTGTAGAGGAGTAACTAGCTGGAGGCAGGATAGCATTTTTTGAGGGGCGTTTGTCTCTTAACGGGTAAGTTATTGGATGTGCCTCTTCGTACAGATGTCCTTGTTCTCCAATGGGGAACTCGTCTGGCGGCCAAAAATTACTCCAACAAATATTTTGCTAGTTGCTAACAGCTTTTCAGTCAACAGAAGCGGTGCAGCCCGAAATATTCCACGCTATGCTACTTTGAATGCAACTTGGCTCATTCTGGTGCCTATTTTATGTTCTTTGATGAAAACCGTCTGCACCTACTACATTTAGCGCCACTCTGAGTCAGAATGGGGAGCTTATTTCGAATGTCCGTGACAGGTCCTCCGATATTGCCGAAGGACCTGTTGCTGGCAGAGCCAATAATAAGGTAAAGTGGCCTCGGCCATAAAATGACTGGTATTTTCAATGCTAAAACGGCTAACAAAGGTTCTCAGCTGCGCACATTCTGACATTTTCGATGAAATTAAATCCTGGAGCGTTTTGAAGTACGACCACGCTCCACCCACTTCAGGAAAGGTTAACGTTATCTTTAGAACGCAAATATCGCGTTAAGTGACGTGCAACTTCAAGCCAGAAAACATCAAGATAGAGCTAGTTTGCATGGCTTTTCACATTTTTTGTTAGTTTCGCATCACACGCCTTGCCTACACGATAGCGCCTAACGCCTGTCGAGGTATAATTATACTTGTTAGTGCCTAAAATACGCGCCTAAAACCGCAGTTTTTTGTGCCTAATGTTCTAGTTGTTCCTAATCAACTCATCATCTCACAATAATCAAGAATCGGTGGCCGCAGATATTGTTAAGTGTTTTAGTGATTGTTCTTCATCCCTTCACTTCACTTACGAATTACCCAAGAGTGTAACTATTACGATTTTATAATTGGAATTCGTGTTCTGTTTCGACATGCATATGTGCTGGACCTACGCACCGCACTCTAAGAAGGAAGTCCTTGTGTAGATCTCATGCCTGTCGAAGCTAACAAAAAGGGGTATAGCCATGCTTTGTTTTACGAACGTGTTGTGAAAGAGCTTCTTTGACACGATTCAGGCGACTGTACAACAGCAAGCCAGTAGACTGCAATCCACCTGCTTTCCAGACCACGTTACGCTAGCGGTAGCCGAGAAGTTGCTGAAAGAGCAAAAATGGCCGCGCAGGGCAGATGCAGCTACTGACTTTTGCTCCATGGGGGGCCAAGGCTAGATTTGTTGTTATGCGTTATGTGCATAAACGTTCGCACCATGTCAAAAGGGTGGCGAATAAACACGGCTAACGCTTGGTGTTTTCAGCCCTGCGAAAGTTGGCACGCCTGTGCAGTCGCATCGGCCGGCCTACACGAAAAAGGGCTACTTGTGGCACTAACCATGTGTGAGTGAGAGGGTGGGAGGGAAAGAGGTTCCCAGTCTGCACCACATATGTATCGCAGGTAAAGAAAATGAAGAGGAGTGGGTAGAAATGTGGGTTAAGGTAGTGGTAGAAAGGTGGCTGGGGAAGGAAAAGGATGGGGTAATGGGGAAGAGAAGATAGATCTACAATCAGCGACCGCTGTCCAGGAGCGGGCAATACTATAGGCGGGCTTTTTTTTCAAAAAAATTTTATGGTTTTGAAACAAAAAATCAGAAATCTCTAGTAATAGAAGAAAAATAACAAACACTAAAAAACATGTTTCGAAAGTTGTGCCTTGCGCTACACGTGTGATTCATCACATCCCCTTACCCCGTGTGGCAAAGGCTACATCGGTCAAACAGGCCGATGTATAAACTATCGCCTAAGAGAGCACAAGACTTCCATTCCCACGAGTTACGGTGTCATCTTCCAAGGCACTGTAGACAATGCGGGTGCTCTCCTGTCTTGAACAACGGTACCATATTTGGCCGGAGAAGTAAAAAACCCAAACAAAAATTTTGGAAGCTCTCTATATAATAAAAGGGGGAAACCACTGCGTCAGTGACAAGTTATTGCTACTGCCTTTCAAAGAGATGAACTTTCTAAACGCTGTGGTTGCTTGTTAAGATTTCGTTCATGCGACACATGACTATTAACACATACGCACGATGTTTCTGGAAGCTATTCATAGGCGTTCAAGTGCATTGTTCGTTCTGTTGCTAGTTACAGCTTGTCCTGTCGTTTTTTTCAGTGTCCTGTGTTTACTGCTGCTTTTTATTCCATTCAAACATGTTACAACTAGCGCAGTCCAACGCCTAGGTATCTTAAATATCTCATGTTACGAGAACTATTTGGCCACCGATTTGAAACCCCACTGAGGAAATATGCCTAGTCTCGAATACTCCTCTACCCGGTGCATCGTGCATTAGCACTTCAAATTCTCACTTCTTGCAAACAAAATTTCAGGCAATTTGGTACACAGCTAAAACCAACATGACAGCGAAGAAAAGTAAATAAAACTTTCACACAAAACACAGGGCTGACACTGCTTCGGTTTGTCTTATGTCTTCTTTGAAAGCTTCGATTGTTTGCTTCGAAAGTCTTTTTTTCGAGCGCTATTTTACCCAAAGGTTTGTGTTTTCCCCAAATTGAATTCGATGGAGCATCCACATTTAACATTGCCGTTTTCTTGCGGTTTTTAAATGTTAGCAGAGATAATGTTAGCATGTTAGCACATATATCGGTTCGGAAGCGGTGCTCTGTGTGCATGAAGTGATTTTCTGTCTTCGTCTTCGCAGTTCCTCGATTTTTATTCAAGATCATTATTGGACCCAAGTGCGTCGCTCTGGCTGGAGTGAGCACCTTACCCAAGCGTGTTCGCGGGAGTGCCACGCTATCAATTGATATCTGGAGCTACCACTTCGGAGCATCTAGTCTGCGCACGCAAGCCCGCCAGCCACGCCCCCATCATCTCCTTATTTGCCCAGCACTACTCCCAGCATTCTGTTCGGCAGCGGTGCTGTGTGTGCATGAAGTGATTTTCTGTCTTCGTCTTCGCAGGTAAGCATGAAATTAATTCTGTGAAATCTGTACCCTTGCTCTCTGTTTACCGCACTGCTGCCGAACGCGGTTTCTCTGTATTTCGCTGTGATTTCGCCGTACTCTTGTCTGTGGCCTGCCTATCGACGGGTGTGCTCTGTTTTGGATATTTTTGGTATTGTGTTTGCTGTGCCGGATTTGACAATGTCTTCGCACACGCAAAGAAAAAGGGCGCCGAGGCAGATAATCCCGACCTCAGTCACGAGATGGAGGACTTCCGTAAGGAAGTGCTAGAGGAGTTTAAAAGTCTGAAAAAGAGCATGCAGCATTGTAGTGACTCTTGCGATGACGCAGTGCAACTGGCGAAAGATATCAAAGTCCTCATGAAGGAAGTAAAAGTATTGACCAAGAGCAACGAGGCCCTTAAAGAGGAAAACCGCAGGCTTGCGCAGAGAGTAGATGAGTTAGAACAATACTCGCGAGCAATCAACCTGGAGATAAAGGGCGTACCAGTTGACGCAGACGCCCATGAGGCTGTTTTGAAAATAACCGAAATTATCGACGAGGCAATCACCCTCAAATGATATCGACGTCTGTCACTGGGTGCCTACTGCCAAGGAAAATGTATCTAACATAGTTGTGTGCTTCATGCGCCGCGAAAAACGGAACTCCGTGCTAGCGAAAGCCAAGAAGCAGCGTATTACGACTGGAAACCTTGGGTTTGGCGGAAAGGATCTATTTTCGTTAATGAGCACTTGACTCGCCAAAACAAGCCAATTGCTTGGTGCAGCAATCGCAAAAAAAAGATGTCGACTGGAAGTACGTGTGGGTAAAAGACGCCAAAATCCTTTGCTCGCCAGCAGATAAATCATCAGTTGCTTCGAATAACCAGGCTCAATGACCTCGATAAGATGCCTGCAAAAGCTAGCATGTCCTAATTTTGCTGTGACACAACGTGGTTTAATCGAATCTGAAAGATATTCAGGTTGCAGATTCCTGCTCGTTCCCCTTCACAATAAAGCGCTCTATGGAAAACAAGCATGATGGCTTAGAAACTTTATATTCTTCGATCGGGTTTCTTTTGATGCCCTCATGGTGCCGGAAACATGGTACACCAAAAATTCGATTCCTTTTGCACTTCCATACTATGAACCAATTGTGCTCAGTCGTAGAAATCGCCGAGGTGGTGGCCTACTATTACTGGTGAAAAACGTCCACAGCATGACTATCGTTCAGCAGTTTTCAGTTTCGCATGCTGGCTACGAAATAATAATGGTACGGGATAATTCCAAAATCTTTTCCGTTGTTTACCGTCCACCAGGCGCGAACTTTCATGACTTATTGAGCTTTCTTGAAACCCTTTTTGATTTGGCGTCAGTAAATAAATATTCACTCTTCATAGGGGGAGATTTTAACCCTGATATGCTAAAAAGCACCCAACAAAGGAGTGAATTATTATCATTATTAGAGTCGTACGCCTTCGAAAACATTATTGCTGAGGCAACACGCGTTACGCCGCTTTCTGCGACTGTAATTGATCTGTTTATAGTGCCTGCTGATAAGTACGTTGTCGAAAGCGGTTGTCTCGCCTCGGACATCAGGGATCACCTTCCCATATTTGCCTTTTTTCGCGATAAATCTAATCTTAGGCCACGAAGTAATCTTTAAACACGTTTTCAATGCATTACAGAGTGGTCCCTGAACAGTTTTCGTAATGAAATAGAAAATTACGACGGGAATGACGTGCTTTTTAAACCAGACGCCAACTCAATGTACGATGCCTTCGTCTTTGATATAGTGAACATATATAATAAGCACTTTCCGTGTAAATTGCCAGGTAACCAGAATAAAAAATCGCGAAAGCCCTGGTTAACATATCATCTCCTTAAGGAAATCAAAATGAAAAAGCGGTTATACCGGGAGTTCATCAGAACAAGGGATACTGAAAAGTGGCGGATGTATAAATCCTTCCGTAATAAACTATTGATTGATTGTGGGGTTTAACGCGCCGACGCAACGCAGGCGATGAGGCGCGCAGTAGTGGAGGGCTCCGGATTAATTTTGACCACCTGGGGATCTTTATCGTGCGCCGAAATCTCGTACACACGGGCGTTTTTGCTTTTCGCCTCATCAGAAAAGCGGCCGCCGCGGCCGGGAATCGAACCCGCGACCTCGTGCTCAGCAGCGCAACGCCTTGGCCATCCGTAATAAACTAAACGCGAAGCATAAAGTCGCCAAGGACGATATTTTGCGGCATTTTTTTGTGATCCCTCTCTTGACAGCACATCGCCTATGGACGCGTATTAACACTGTTTTGCAACAAAATGCACAATCAGATGTTTCCTGTCTTAATATAAATAACCGCAATATTAGTGGTACTGAACTTTCTGATTTGTTCAATACGCATTTTGCATCAGTGGGAGGTTCGGGTCAAACTTGCACAAGTGTCTCTTTACATAGAACTAACCGTTTCACTGGAAGTATGGTATTCTTCCCGAGGACTGAGTTGGAGGTGATTAATACATTTCGGAGCCTTAGGAACTCAACATCGTGATACTGGAACGATATGCAAATTGGGCCCATTAAGTATGTAATAGACCTCATAGCTCCTGTGTTGACGGCTTTATATAATTTATTTAGAGAGTGGGTGTTTCCCGGCGCAAATGCAAGCACGAAAACTTACTGCAATTTACAAAGGTGGTGACAGAAATGACCTAAACCATTTTAGACCAATCTGTATATTGCCTGTCCTTTCGAAGGGCATAGAAAAAATCATGCACGCGCGACTTTATGAATTTCTTAACAAACACTCGCTGCTTGCCCCCTCCCAGTATGGGTTTTTAAAAGGTAAATCGACTGAGTTGGCAATATTAACACAGAAAGAATATATTATCAACCAACTTGAAGAGAAAAATACTGTTTTGTGTGTATACATAGATTTTTCAAAAGCGTTTGACTGTATCAATCATATTATTTTAGTATCCAAACTCAAACAATATGGTGTGCGTGGTGATGCTACCGCTCTCATGTGTTCATATTTGCAACATCGTTCACAGTATGTCTCCCACTACAGTGCAAACTCCCTATTATGACGCATAACTTGTGGTGTTCCCCAAGGCAGCATTCTTGGGCCCCTATTGTTTATTGTTTAGATAAATGATATTTTTAAAATTTCTGAAGACGTCCGATGGATTGGTTATGCAGATGATACAAACCATTCTACTCAGAGGCAGAGATTCCGGCATCTAATTAGTTCAGCAAATGGTATCATGAAGCTCCTAAAGGAATGGTGTGATACAAACTATCTGCGAATAAATGCTAGGAAAACCCAAGCCATTCTTTTTCGTACACGAAGTACTACCTTAGCTAAGTTACCGAAACTAAGTACAGATAGCGAGGAAATTAAAATTGTAAATTATGTAAAAACACTTGGAGTAATATTTACTGAGCATCTTAACTGGGACCAGCACATCGAACGAATTTGTAGCAAATTAAATAAAATTAAAGATTTATTAAATCGACATCGTCATTTCCTACCATGTTCAGTAAAACGCATAATATACAATGGACTGTTCTTATCTACCATTAATTATGACCACATGGTATGGGCAATAACATCAAATGCTAATATGAACAAATTAAGTGTATGCCAAAAGCGTGCTATCCGTATAATAGCTAATGCTCCATTTAGGGCTCACACAATCCAATATTTTAAGATGTTTGAAATGTTACCAGTTGCCTCGATTTATTCTTACCAGCTCGCTTGCACTTACCGGTCTGCTTATTCGAAACAGAAATCTTGATTATGGAGCATTATTTAATCTGGAAGAGCGCCGCTACAGTTATGACACGAGAACACATGACCCATGGATTACCCGCTTTTGCCGCATGACATATGGATAACAGTCTGCATCGTTTAACATTGCATTGTTTTTAAATAAGCTATCTACACTTTATATCGATGTTATAACTTCCTCGAATCGAAGCCTGTTCACGTATTTCTTATCCGATGCAACTGGGATCTGTTGCCTGTCTGTTACATCGGCTGTCTGATCTTCTGCTAATATTGATTTCTGCCTACATTGCATTCATAAAGGAACTTGTTCCGTTTAATGCAGAGAACATGCGCTCTGCTTTAACGGCTAGCTATGTTTCTGAGCACTATAGCTTGCATTCTGTTCTCTTTCCTGCACTCTTGCAATACTCCAGTTCATATTTGGGACATTTTTTCCCTTATTTATTTTTCCAGTATTTATCGCATTTTCACACAACTCCGAACTGTTTGTCCACCTGTTACGTTGGCTGTCAAGCATAATATTCTGTAATATTATCTAATATTTTTTTGTGTAATCGCATTTTTATCTTATTTTACCGTTTTATCGTATTTTATCGTATTATCGGTCATTTTCTTTTATTTTGTTTAGTGCAGTGATATTGGACTATGGCCTAGCGCAGGCGCTCTGCGGTAGTAGCCAGCCATGTTTCTGTATGCTGTATCTTATTTGCCGTTACCGCCTTCTGTGGTCTTTTTTGGCGCTACTTCGATTGCTATTAAGTGTTATGTCATACACTGTTCCTTGTTTCTTTTTTTTATGCCCAAATGTGTGCACCTCATTACTATACTACTGCTGCACAAATCTATATCGGGGGGCGCGGGCTTTGTCAAGCTGCTAGTGCGCAGCTTATTTCCGCAGTCCTCCTTTCTTCCTCTCGAATAACAAATACAGATAAAGATTGATAATAGACAGGTACGTTGTATTTCTTTTTCTACTCGAGGTTAGCGCTTAAGGTTAGTGCTTAACGCCTGTATAGGTCTAAATGATGCCTGTTGGTTCCTATTATACGCACCTAAAACCTCAGTTTTTTGTGCCTAATGTTCTGGTTGGTCCTAATAAAACTGTATTTTAAACGGGAAGATGGTGCCACAGTGGACGCGGAAGACTCACTAAATCTTGATAAACGTTTTTTGAAGCTTGGCTGATATTACTAGTACAACCGAGGCCAATTCAATTGTTTGTGCTTTGCGAAAGCAAAAGTATGGTTATGGAATCCAAAATGAGGCGGTCCACTGCGTGCGAAACACCGCTCCGCCAGAAATGAGGCAGCATCGTAACGAAACCGCGAAGTACGGATCACAGCGATCACACAGCGATTCGTACTTGTCTCAATCAATGAAGTCCTGAATTTATAGCGATGGTGCTTCTCTGGTATTTCATTTTCACAAACTGGAAGTATTTTTTTGGTTTTCTAAGCTGCAGAAAAATCCCAAGGGAAATTTGATTTTTTTTTGCAACTGATTGTCTTGCACATCGCAAATTTCGAATGAACAAATCGCGTATGGTAATGGGCTCCATGCAACCAACTAAGGTACACAAAAATTCTAAATAATAAGTTGAGAGAGTTAATCTCTGCATGCCCCCGTTATAAATCAGCAAAACTAAGCAAAATCACATGACCGAATAGGAAACCTACGACAAGCCTTTCAGGAGCCCGTAGCCTCAAAGAAAAAGTAAAAAGGTGTTTGCTAAGCTTTTTTATTTCTCTCCACCATCACTGCACTGCATGCAACAGCGTTGCATTTCACAATTTTGGCGAAAGGTGATCTCCGCACATTTGCAGGTCGCCATATACATATCTACTTATGGTCGTAGGTTAATCTTGAACTAAAAGCTCTGAATGTACACAAGCGACGTCACAATGCGGCGAATTAGCAGCCCACTCATTGAACGTCGGCACACTTATTGTTTATTTCGCAATTATTCCCGGATGCCACACAGACGTTGGAATGGACGCAGCGCGGAGATTTCATCGTGAATACCTTCTTCAGAAAGAATTGGCGTGTCAGCGTTTTGACGATTGTGTCAATCATTGGCGTAGTTACATATTATACACAACGGTGAGCCGTGGCGAGTGAGGGGAGAAATACGAGACATAAAGAAAAGCGTTCGCACTTTCAGTCTCTGTGAAAGATGCCACCAGGTCGAAGCGCAGGGATAGTGACTTACGTTTCACCAGGGACTCTCATTTCCCCAGGCGACCCGCCCCTTGGAAGTCGCTGCCGCAGCCAGCACGTCAGGTGCACTCCGAGGAGGCAAACGTTAGTGATGACGGCAATTAATTTTAATAAAAAAACCCTAGTAAAACTTCGTAAATCTACTATCCTTGTGCGAATCCACCAGAAAATCTTCTTGAAAGCCGTAACAGTCATCTACTTATTACGAGCAATAATATGCTATCATCATAAGTTTTTTGAGAATATTTAATTTGGAATAATTGCAGCGAAATGGTACTTTCGATATTAAAGCACAATGCTGTTAACTGATACTTATCAAGTCAAATTTTGCATATTCATAACTTTGATGTCCGAAACCAAGTACATACTAGAGAAATTATTTGTACCCCGTTCATTTTGAGACATTTTGCAATGGCGGCCCAGATAATTAAAATCATTCGCAAGAAAATTCTGCTAAACACCTTGTTCCCCTTACCACGCTACCTACACTATGAGAAATCATTGGAGAGTCTATTGTCTTAGGCTAAATGAACCGGCCACACGCAGGTACTTACTGCTCAAGCTCAAATTTCCCACCAGCTACTTTAACCTTATGCTGCCACCGTGAAGACAACCTTGATAAAATAACAAGGAGGGTGGGGGTGACTATTGCTAGAAGGTATGCACTGATTATGCTCCACGGTCAAGGGTTTTTACTGCGTCACTCCGAAAGGCCGTGTTTTAGACCAAACATGCTCCCATGTTTTGCTCCCGGCAAAATCAATGGGACCCCCCAAGAGTGATTGCTGACGCTGAAATGTGTCTCAATTTATTGCACTAAACGATGTTGCAAAAACCCAATAGAGACAAGCTAAAACCATGCATAGGTCACAATAATACTTAATACAAGAAGCTTTGTGTGTTTGTTGAGGAAAGGGTATTGTGAAGCGATGATACTTAAACGCTTCTGAAGTTCCTACCACGCTTTTGGATGCTTGCATGGCGTCAAATGCGAGTCCTTGCCGAAAACCAAATCACACATGTAATACCACGTGGTGTGACTTTGCATAAATAGCCCTGTCAGAAATCCCCGCGTTTTCCAGCATTAGGAGAGCGATGGAATACGCCGGAAAGAACGGAATACACTGGAAAACGCCGAGCCGGACAACAGTACGCGGGGACCGCATTTTCCACGTTAGGAGAGCGATGGAATACGACCGGAAGGAACGGAAGACACTGGGAAAACGCCGCGCTGGAAGACATCAACGCGGGAGGTTGCTGGAAAGCACCGAATAACACGGGGACGTTGCCTTTTGGGACTGGAATTCAGATAGTGCGAAGGGGGTAACAGAACGATAGTACCTCCTCCCGCCGCCGCTGTTTGGCTGGACACAGCAATGCCGTGCGCCGGTTACGTGGTCGACTGGTTGTAATCCAGCGCCGTGATCGACGCAGATGCTCCGAAACTTGGTGTTTGCAGCCCGTGCGGTGCCGCAAAATCAGTTTTTTTAGCGTGCGCTTCGCGAAACAATACGCCCTCCGAGCAACGATCATGTCGTTCAATTGCATTGCAAGGCGTCTGTCGTAATGAAAGTTGTTGTAGTGTGCCATTAGCTCTGGTCGTGTTTGAAAAAACTTTCGCTACTAATTTGCAGTTAACAACGCAACTTATCGTAAATCACGGTAATGTTGGAACATCTAAGCGTAGCCGGCTAACCAAACTAATTGATAAATAAAGCACTTCACAAATTCCTGGGGTTGTTTGAGCGAATGCAATTGCATATATTGTACCGTGGACAACCTTTAATGAAAGAATCAGGCAATAAGGGTAGCCCGTTCGCAAAACGAACGCATAAAGGGCAAGCAAGACTTGCTTTTTGAGGACGTGGTGGTGTTATTGCAGTTCACATTCGACATGTATTTTTGGGTCTTTGAGAGCCCCATTTGTCAATCTGCGTGTTGTTGTATTATTTTTTTAGCGAGCAACCTGTTTATTTTACTGCGAACCGTGTGTCCAATCAAGCTTAAATTGTGAAAATAAGATTTTAAAACCAGCTAACCAGTTGCCGCTATGCTGTCTTAAAAGAAAAAAAATTGCGCCAGTGAACCCAATACATTACCACGATGTGGTGTTTAAAAAAAAAGAAATAATGTAGCAGAAAGAAAGAACACGCCCGCCTTCGCTCCAGGCCGGGGAGC
>JABSTR010003830.1:0-74180 GCA_013339765.2 Haemaphysalis longicornis | reverse complement strand
GTTAGAAAGAGCAAACAATTTCTCTTAGACTACTTAATCACAGAAACTTTGCCTGCCTGTCCTCCTGCCTGTCACTTTATTGATCTAGCCAGCAAGAACAAGTGAAGCTCCTGCCTGAACACAAAGAAGGCACAGACAAGGGGTTACAAACTACGAAAGCTGCTGTCTCTATTGGCCACATTACTCCAGCAATGCAAAACCTCAGGCATGTTAGGGCAAAAAGCGGCTAAGCCAGAGTACCTACTATTTGAAAATGCTAGTCCTTCTGGCGCAAACGAAAACCGAAACTTTGGCCTGTCAAATGTACCCGTCGATTCGGCCTTCCGGGCAAAAGTAAAAAAAAAAATTACGTGAACGAGGAGTTTCATAGAGACAAATGTTTCCGAACCACTAAATCTCAAAACACACTTCTACGCGTCAACGTGCTCCGGAGGAGGAGAAAAGCGAAAGGGACAGGCCGAGAGGTTATCCAGGCTTAGAGCCCGGATTGCTACTCGGCACTGGGGAAGGGGTGTTCAGGGGATAAAAGAGAGGGCAGGCGAAAAAAGGGGGATAGGAGCGGGGTCGCGACACTTAGTCCCTTCGTGGGCACTAGAGTCTCTCAGCTAAACCTGTGTCCTTCATAAAACGCAGAAGCGCTTTTGTTGCCTTCTGCGAAGTCGATTGTAGGGGTCTTTGTCCTAGAATAGTCTCTAGCTTGAACTGTTGATTGTCCAATCTTCTGAGCTCGGCTGCCAAAAGCGTCTTTCCGATGAATACTCGGGGCAACAACAAAGCACATGGTCGATTGTCTCTTCAACCTCTCAGCCGTCGCAGTGAGCCTACTGGCCATCCCGATGAGGAAGGAGTAGGCTTTCGTGAAGGCCACGCCACCACAGCCTACAAAGTAAAGTAGACTGTGATCGAGTCAGCCCACACGGAAGACGACGCTGGAGTAGAGGGTCCTGGTTGTGGAGCCGCGGGTGCACACATACCCGGTGTATTCCATTGAGTAATGGAGGTCCTCCGCGCGAACTGACGAAGCAGCCTTGCGGCACCAGTCCTTGCAAGCAGAAGCAAGATGGTCCTTTCACTTCATGGCCTGTCCGGGCAGCTGCATCAACCAAGACATTGCCGGTGATTCCACAGTGACTTGGCAGCCACTGAAATACAATTTATGGCCCTTTATGACAGCCTGGTGAAATAATTCTCGAATTTCTGTCACTAGTTGGTGCAAAGGACCGTAGCGCAGGGCTGCTCGGAAGCTTTGCAGGGCGCCTTTGGAGTCGGTAAAAATGGACCATTTTGGGGAGAAGCTTCCATGCTCAGAAGAAACAAATGACTAGGCACATTAAGACACAAAAAATCAATGCATAAGTGGCAGTTTCAGTGTCCTTTGTATAAATATACTTGGGTTCTTGATTTTAGCGTTACAGAGTGAAATAAAGTACGCTTTTAAAAGAATATCTGGATCGGAAAATACAAAACACTATCGAGCCCATGCCTTATCCCTTGTGGCATCATTACAAAAGGTGGAACAGTAATAAAACGTCCCAGTAGACGGTGCGCGAGCAGTAGAGCGCGTAAAATGGAATGAACCGGAGCAAACCTCCAATATGCTTATCGATGCAGGAGCGAGGCGGGTGAGGGAAAGAGTTGTAGGTGGGTGTTGAGAGTACTTATCAGTGGCGGACAGGGCTATTGTCTGTCTGTGACATTTGCAGCAAAGTAAGGAAATACGCGGCCACTTGTTGTTGAGGGTACGCATCCAGTCTGTTTTAACGAAAGGATATAAAAATACGCTCAAAAAAGGTGCCACAGAGAGGCACGTATGGTTTCGGCTTGTTAGTTCCGATCACCAACACAAACAAAATATCCAAACACACGGCGCGTGAGCAAGGGGGAACGCGGAAAAATGAACTGTATTGTCCAAACCTATGTTGCATTCATCGCGACAGGAGCGAGAGGTTAGAAAACGGGTGGGGAGCGCCAGGCTGGCGAGAAAAGGTTGTAACTTGGCAGAAGCGCCAGAACACATTCGCATGGAGATAAGTTTTGTTTTTGGTTTTTGTTTCACTCACAGCAGCCAGATACGGCAGCAGCACATGAGAAAACGAAGGGTACGATTCGTTGACCCAAAAACGTACATAATATATTGCGGGAGGTGGTGGCTTCAGTTATGCCAACTGTTATTGCTGCGGTTATTTCTCTGTTGTGTACTATCGAGGACTTGCCCTTCATCTACAGTCGTGGACAAATAAGACGCGAACATGATGTGAACTAGAACAGGCACCAAAATTGCAACGTGCTGTCTGTGCAGGTTAATAATGGAGTGTTATTGGTATTTTTCGAAAGGACCATTTCCCAACCTTATCACTTCGAATAAGCTACCCGTCAATTCGACTTGCATAGAAATAAATCGCGCATTTGTGTGCTCTGGTACATAATTTTATGATCACGTTTTATTGTCCGTAAACTGTGCTTATTGATAGACAGTGTTTCCTTTCTTGTGGCCTTGGCAGCATACTTGTTACAAATTAAGTTTTATCTTGGCTGCTTGTGTCTTTGCCGCACCATTGAGTGGTTCCGGCAGTGCGTCTTGCATTCATCAAATATTCGTTCCACAACAAAATCACTACGTGTATACTCTTTGTCAGAAGTTCCTAGGCCACAGCTAACGTGACCATAGAGGCACGCTGCCGAAAAGTGTCGCTGCGGCCGCCGCTGCAAGCTGGTTGGGCTGCTAGAGAGAGAGGGAAGGACATTTGTCCTCGCTTTGTTTCTATAGAAGTAGGTCGCGGCTTCGATTCCCGGCCGCGGCGGCCGCTTTTGTGATGGAGGCGAAAAGCAAAACGCCCGTGTGTACGAGATTTCGGCGCATGTTAAAGATCCCCAGGTGGTCAAAATTACTCCGGAGCCTTCCACTATGGTGCGCCTCATCGCCTACGTTGCATCGGCGCGTTAAACCCTACAATCAATCAATGTTTCTGTAGTAGTAGTAGTAAAAAACTTTACTACAAAGTCAGATTATTAGGCTCTCAGATGGTGGTGCCGTCTTGCCCGGTCGATCAGTCCGCGCTGGTCGTCCAAGGCTGAGCTGGAAAGAGCGGCTTCCCATCCGGAGTGGAGGGGCTGGGTATAGGCAATTGGGTCGGGGTTTGGGGCATTCATGTGGAGTGATACAGGTTCGGGTGTCCTCCGCAGGATGGGCATCTGTCTGGGTACATGGTAGGGTAGAATGTGTGCCGGAGCGAGAGGCTAGGAAACGTGTTAGTTTGTAGCTGGCGCCATGCAGCGGCTTCCTCACGGGTGAGTTGCGCGTGTGGCGGAGGAAGAGTCCTACGGGAGGGTCTGTAGCAAATGCGGCGCGATGTGAGCTTCTCTGCGCAGGCCGTGAGAAGCAGGTGGTGTCGTGGAGAATCAGGATGAATTTGGAATCACGCTGTTTCGTGCACAGCCATGCACCGTCGAAGAGTTTTCATTAGCTTTAGATAGCGGGCGAACACATTTTGCAAAGCGTGCGCAGTTCATTCTTTACGTTTTGTTTTTCTGAAGCATGAAATCCCATCGCAAAATACACCATTTTTTTTCCGTGCGCGCACATCTCCTAGACATGCGATGAAGCAAGTAAATTAAGCGTATCGAGTCGCGTGTTATAGAGGCGCGTATATTATAGGTCGAAGAAATTGGCTAAGCTACCTAGCTTCCGCATCGGTAACCTGTTCAAAGGAAGTTTGCAAGATATATTCTTGGTGAAAAATTGAAGAGCTAACAGACTGCGCAATCTGATCGGCTATGCACTCATCATGCGCCCGACGCGGCGTTTTATTTTTATTTCCGTGCAGGCAGCTGGCGCCGGCACCGTTGTGTAGGGCAATTCTCTGTGCTCTGTGGACGAGGTGTTCGTGGGAAGACGTATGATTCGGTTGGTCTTGTGCCCGACATGTCATGACATTGATTGATTGGGGGTTTAACGCGCCGACCAACGGCGATTGAGGCGCGCCGTAGTGGAGGGGATTATTTTGACCACCTGGGGATCTTTAACGTGCGCCGAAATCTCGTACACACGGGCGTTTGCTTTTCGCCCCCTCAGAAAAGCGGCTGCCACGGCCGGGAATCGAACCCGCGACCTCGTGCTCAGCAGCGCAACGCCTTAGCCACTGAGCACATGTCATGACAACAAGGAGCTTGTGGTCGAACTATTGTAGGCGGTTTCTTTAGCGCGGTTGACGCTCTGTAATGACGTAGAGTCAGGGGTGGGGCAGGGGGGTGGGCAGGGAGCATTAACGAGCGAGGGAAATGAAGCCAGTGATTAAGATCTGTTTAAAATTCCAAACTCTCTTTTTGGAAATATTTAGGCGCGCTGATTTCGTGTTTCCGTGAAGGCACTTGCTATTACGTCGAATTTTCAAGGCACCAGGGTAAGTAAAAAAAAAAACTAAAACTAATTTCAAACGTATCAGAATGGTAGAAAATATTTACCTGAACAATAAGCAACATAAAATGTCCGGTGAGCAGAAAACAATAAGGATGCTGCGATAATACGCACTCAGCATAATTATACCAAAGAACATCATTTCATTTCGCTCTGCTGGTGATCCCGCTTGGTTGCGATTTTGTGATTTTCTCTGTTGACTACTCGTAATGCGTTAGTGCCTCAGAATACTCAGAAATCACTGAAACTACTGAACAAATTTGGTGACTACCATAATCAAAAGTGGATAATAGCTTCGCACTCAACTGCTACAATTGTAAATGAAGCAAATTAATATTTTAATGAGTCACATATTCTACCGTGTTACATACTGTTCATTGTTACACACGACATATTATCGAATCCTCACTTGTCAGAATATGCTCGAACTGATGAGTAAACTTGTTACCTTCTAGACGAGTCGATCATCGCACAAAACTATTGCAATGGTTAAAGTGATTTGTTATACCCCACAAAAATGTCCATATGTTACCTGGCAAAAATTGTAAGGGACGACAAAACCCGCAGCACAGAAAATAAAGGATACTGTATGAATTTTTGATTATGCCAAGTCTTTAAACTACCGTCTAAAATATTTTCTGCAAATGAAATTTCGTTTTCTTGTATTATTAATTTTATTCTGCAATTAGGGCTCAGCTGACCAAAGGGGCAGCAAGCTGGCTTAGGGAATTCGTTCAACCTAAGATATATGCGCCTCCCTAACACGACTGGATACGCTCTATTTTACTTGTTTGATTGCAAGTCGTGGAATGTGCATGCAAGGAAAACCAATGGTGTATCCGGCGATGGGTATTTCATGTCTGCAGAAAAACGCCAAGAATCAGCCGCGCAGGCTTCTCAAAAAAGCGTTCGCGCACTGCCCAAAAGCAAATCAAAAGGCTTGGATGGTTCTTGGCTGCGCACGAAACAGCGTGGTTACAAATTCATCCTGAATCATCCACGACGCCACCTGCTGCGCAGTGCCTGCGCTGAGAAGCTGGCAGCGCGCCGCACTCGGTACACGCGCATGCTACGGAAAGAAAGCGAGAATGAACGTCCTCCTTACCATCTTTAGAAGCGCAACCAGCTGAAAGCGATGACTGAAGCGCCCCTTCTAAGTCGCGCGCCTGCTCAGGGAACGGGAGCAGTGGCCTAGGTATTTTGACAAAGACTGTAGTTTCTGTTCTTGACAATCCATTGCATGCTTCTAACTCTTTATTGTACTGCTTCAAGCTATCTAATTTCTGAGTGCCCTGGGTTAACTTATCTTGCCTTGCCGTAAGCAATAGGCGAGACCAATGTTAGTTCACCTAAAATATCTGAACTGTGCTGTTGTAACTGTGCGTATACCGTAAAAAAGTAACAGACGTGAGACACTGCAAAAACCATAGAGAGGTCGCTTGTAGATCCTTAGCTGCACCCCACTAGATCACAAACGTGCAGCGACCCAGCTCAGATACGTTACTTGATTAAAAACTGACATGTAAAAAAACACCATCGCTCTTCTTAGGCCTCTCTTGTGATTCTTGTCTTTGTCCCAGACCTCTATGTTTGAAGATAACTTTAGTGACCGGCTCCTGCAGTTTTCCTGACACAACCCCGTACTTCTGCCGCGAGCTTTTTATCCACGTCAGCATCTGAACATGTCTTGGTATACTCTACTTTCACCGTCAGTGTTGTAGTGGTGAAGCGAAGCCTCTTTTTTTTCTGGACGGATACGGGCCTATTTAGGGAGGCTCTTGTATTCTTGGTGTGGCTTGTTGTATCCGGGAAGGCCGAGCCGAGCCGAGCTCCGTCTCCTCCGACATACGTGTGCTAGCGTGGTGAAGCAAGCGGCCAGCCAATGTTGCTGCTTCGAAGAAGAGCAGAACCCGAAGGCGAGCGTAACTTGTTTTCTTTATAACGGGAGATGAGCCGAAGCCAAAGAACAAACCCCCGACGGCCGACGTTGCAGTACAGGACTCGAGCAGACTGACAGCATTGATTCACTTCTGAAACAGGAATGTACTACAGCGCTTGGGGGTCTTATCAATACCCTAAGCGCCAACGGCCAAAACAAGCGTGCCCTCTAGATTGTGCACACGATACGAACGCCACAGACACACGCACACTCTTTCCAGAGTTCGTGAGCAGTCGGTAGAAGCGCCGCACGTTGAGTCCGAGAGAGGGGAGAGAAGAGGTCTCCGTAGCGGCGTCCGCATCCTTCGGCAAGTTGAAGCCTGCCTCGTCTACCAACGCCGGTTTGAATGGCGCCGATGGCGATGCGCCTGCGATCCAGACGTGTAGCGACGCGTTTGATTGTCGCCTGCAAGCGTGAGTGACCGACAGGGGGGAGGGGGCAGCGTGGGTGGGGGGTGGGGTGATTGAAAGGCGCACGTAGTGGAGGCTTCGACGCACAGCCGAGGAGTATTGAACGAAGCCCAGCGGTGGCTGATTCGTAACAGGCTATTTTATCTCGTTTCGTAGCAAGCATTTGGCGAGAGGCGAATCAGAAGCGCCAGTGCTGTCCTCCTCTCCCGCGTTTTGCCTGTTCTGCGCAGAGATTTTTTTCCAGTACAATGGGTTCTTAGAAAAAAAGAAACACTGCAATATTTGTTTATGTACTTACGTCTGCTTCCTTCAACTGGGCGGAAGTTTTGTTTTCCTTACCCTATCTATTATTTTTCAAGACACGCACAGAGACGCAGTTAATGTGCGCATTGCAGGTATTAACCCTTCAACTGTGAATGTATTTTCTAAAGTTAGTAATCATCCCTCTGTCATAAAGACTGCTGTTCCCGAAGTGGGTCCCATAGCATTCTGTCCCATAAGCAAAAATTCCTTGCAAAATGTAACGGTAAAAATACAGTTCAATAAAGCTCGTAGGGATCAGGATGGTTTTTTTCCCCTACGCCAATCTTGTACAGGCACGTTGCCCTTATAAGCGCAGTCCAGGAAGCACGCAATAAGCACCAGTTGTCTTTCCAATTTCCCACATCCCCCTCACTGCATTGTAATCATCCCCCTGTGGCGCAGCAAACGGAGCTGACCTCTCCATTCCAGATTAAAGACTTCTCTCTCGCACGCGCTTACTCCCCCGAGATGGCATTCGACAGATGAAATGAGGTTTGGCCGTGGGTAATTCGAGAACGTGCGAGAATTGAATACTATTGTCGGCCCTTCTCGTTCGATCATTCGACTACGCGCACTCAAAAGTTTAAATAAGTGCTTTCCTGGTGTTGGACTTTGCGCTCATGTGTACGCACGAATAGGTGCGAAGGATTATTTTTCTCCGCTAACATCTTCAAAGGCGTTCTGTGTGCGATCAGAGCTCGGAGCCTAACCTCTTTAATCATCAAACCTGGCTTAGCCTGCTGATTTACGATCGCTTTGTTTATCTAGACAAACTTAGGTTAAGTCCGGTACTAGTACACATAGATGTCGCGAGTGAGAGGTGCACATAGCCCAGCCGTTTCGCCAGCCATGCAGAAACCGTGCCGCCAAATGCTGCGAAAACAACCGTTAAACGTTGGGTAAGTCACGCGGAACTTCTCCTACACGGCTCCGAACGAGCGCAGATGCGACTTATTTCCATGGCGTATCAATGTGTGGCGACGTCACACATGTGTCACTTGCGCTCCGGTGGCGCGATGAAGGAGCTTGGGATACATGGGGCAGTAGAAATTTCGGCCTGAAAATAGACGTGCTTACCACCGGGCTGGAGGGTTTCTAGCGTATGTTTCTGATTGTGACGATCGCTCTTCACTTTAGCCTGTGTACACGCTCGACAAGGCCGCAGGGTCTTGTACCGACGCTATCATCTGTTGCTCCTGTTCCTTGCCAAAACTGGCACGTTTGGGTTTTGAGTCGTTGTTCTATGGGTTAAGCGAGACCCGGTGTTCAACACGCCGGTTGGGAGTGGTGGACGCACATCGTTATGGTGGCGGACTCGACCGCTGTGCGTGTAGGTATCGTGGTTATTTTATTAAAGAAAGCATTGGTACTCAAATCCCCCATGCTACCGGAGTGTTATACTAAGGCCGCCTCAAATACTGTTATCATGAAGATAGTTTTCTATTTATGGTGTTAGTAGTTCCATAGGATTTTGAAATAGGTTATGCAGTGGGTTAACTCGTTCGCCGTAACACAGTGGAGTTAATTATGCATAATCCCATTGGGTGCCTTTCAGTTGAGTGGGGTATGGGCGGCGGTATAAAATGTTTCGCCTATTGACCTCCTTGATCTTTCTGCACTTTTGTGCGGGAGATAAACTACTTTCTCTACTGTTTATTTGGGGGGGGGGGGTTGTACTGAACGCGAGGAGGGTTTTGCTGAGTGTTACTGCGAAGAGAGGTTGAATCGACTGGTTGCGAAGCCTTGCCGGCAAGGTTTCTTTTTGTTTGTTTTGACTATGAGGGCTGGGGTTTGAGCCTCCTTCGACTGCCGTTTCCTTTTTTTTCTTCTCCCGTGATCGGAAGCCGCGGACCGCGCTCAACGCTCCGGCCGCACAACGGAACCGTTTGTCGCTAATTCTCGGAAGAAGGATAGGGGTTGGCCATGCGGTGCATATTTTGTACTTCAGAGGAAAGCCTTACTTTATTGTTCCCGTCCTCGGACATGTGCCTTTCTACAATCGTTGAAAGTTACCCTCCGCACCGTTTGTGCATGCTACGCCACTTTCCGTTTGAGTGTACACTCTCGAGCCAAAGCTAACCCTAACGGCAGCAGCATCGGCTTGGCCGCCTGCGGCGGGATGGCGTCGCCATCTATTGCTGGAACTGGCCACTCTACGCCTGCGATTTCATTAGGAGGACTGACGACATACTCGCCCGCTGTGCCACCCCGTGGAGCGCAGCCAGCGGAGCTCATGGAGGTTGCGCTGGACGGCGCACCGACGACAGACGGGGAGTTACGCATGCGGCGTACGACGTCAGTAGCGGCCGCTGACAGCCTAACTACGAGAACTAAAACCGACCGCAAGACAGTAGCATGACAGCAAGCGACGGCGAACGGAATCCGAGGACGCCAGTGAAGCCACATTACGCAAGCGGCAGTTTCTAGGCCGACTGGTGCAGCCAATAACTGGAGAATGACGCTGAAGGGGACCAAAGTTGGTAGGCGCGCAACTACTCGCGCCAAATGAAAAGCACCGCTACAAGAGAAGCGGGAAGGTCCGCAAAATCGGCAAGAACCCACTGAGCGCACCGAACTCGGCACCTTCGTGTTGTAATACAACCCAAGGAGCGACGTACTATCACTTCTCTAAACCCTCAGGAAGTGAGACGGGCTATCTGTGCCTTTCGCAAAACCAGCAGTTAGCGAAGCACCCAATTCTGCACTTCAACAAGCAGTCTAACCACCCTCACTGTGCATACCTGCCACGAGAAGCAGGCGTCGTCAGTACTTAAACTAAGTGCGTTAGACACTCTATCGAACCCATCCTTTCCCGTGACTGTGCACCAGGTTCCCAGTGATGGCATGTCGCGTGGCGTCATATATACTTCACTCCATGCGAAATGTCAGAGACGTCGGTTGAAGCTTTGGGCTTAGAGACCGTCCAGCTGCTGTAAGCCCGTCCCAACGCCGCCCAAGAAAGGGGCGGCGTTGATCCCGTTTGCGTCGCGTCATACACCCCGGTAGTTGAAAATACTGGTATTTTCTGAAACGAGTGAGCCCTTACGAGTCGCGATCCCTGGCGTCCTTTCGTTGTCATGGACCAGGCCGCAAACAGGATGTGTGCCCAAAGGAGAAGGCAGTGTGTTCGCAGTGCGGCTCCTAGCCACGAGGAACTGAGAAAAGCCTACCCACAGAAAGACAAAAACACACTGTACCAACTGCGGGAAGGGATGGTCATTTGGAACCGACAAAAAGTGCCCTGCGCGAAGGCTTTTCATTAAGAAAGTCGAGAAAGCGACGCAGCAACGTCCGTCACGCAGCAAAATTCGACGGCGAAGGTTTTTGCAACCGTCTGCCAGCGGGGAAACCGCACACTAAACGGCACAAGCACAAGCCGAAAACCGCAAAGTCGCCGCTCGCAACGCCGATAAAAAAGCAAGTTCTCGGAGCCCAGTAACAATCATCACTGCCCAAAACTGACGCGTTGTCATACGCCACGGTGGGCGTCCGGAGTTTCAAATATCAGCCACCAAGCCGGTGATCATCCGGCTTCAGTTCGCATTGCAAGGAAGTTATCGAGAGTGAGCTGAAGCAACTGGACAATGAAACAGAATTCAGCACTAGGGATTTCGAAAACACTCTGGTGCGCCTCCAGAAACAACTTTCGGAAATCCAGCGCTCCATAGACGTGACTCGCACAACGTTCCAGGAACAGCTCATCTGGCCAAATAAGCAAAAACTAGTGCTTCAGCACCGACTGTAAGAATGGAAGGAGGAAAGGGCGCGCATTGACAAGGCGAAGTCGATGCAGTCCCCAGCGCACAAGAGAGCCCTAGTAGCCGCTCCCCCAGACGTGCAACAAAAGAGAAGGCAGCAGGCAAGTCTACAACTGCAATTACTGCTGCTAAGCAGACTACTCTACAAGAGCAGCAGTCACAGCAAGCACCTCTCCTAGCTTACGAAGCTCCTCCGTGGGTCACACAATTCCTTCAAGAAACAAGCGCACAGTCCATACATTTGCAAGCGGAAGCACAAACACAAGCTATACAAACGAACCAAGCTATGCAGACGTGGACCGAAACGCACCAGTCAGAGCAGGAGGAGATAGGACTCCGAGAAATCCTTCAAAAACAGCAGGCCCAAGTGAGAGCCGTTTTAATATAGCATGGCCAGCCCGCCCATCAGAAGACAGAATAAACCGACTGAGCACTCGCCAGACGTCCTGCAGTGGAATTGCCAGTCATTCAAGTCCTGCGCTGGTGAGCGTGGACACTTTTTCAGACACGTAGGGCAACCGGCGGCTGTTCTACTGCAGGAGACAATAAGTACTAATCTATGCATCCAGGGATACCTAGGGCATTTTCAACTTACGTTTGTGCAGACAGGCACAACAAGAAGAAGAAAGGTCAGCAGCAGCAAAAGGAGGTAGTCAAATACCAACCGCAAATCTTGACAGGTAGAGTTGTTCCGCACGTCAAACGCGACACTGGGAAGTACTGCAACACAATACAAGAAGTGGTTGCCGTGGATGTGAGCTTGGGGGTCGCAAGACCATCCTGTGCCTGCTACCTATGTCCCGAGAGCAGCTGCTACCGAAAGAGGAAATCGGAGGCTGCAAATTTTGCTTGGCTACGCGAGCTCCGACATCGGTACCCCAAAGACCGATTCCTGGCCGGGGGGGGGGGGGGGTTGGGGGGTGGAGGATGCGGGGGGACTTCAACGCTCGACACAACAGCTGGGGATACGACACGGAATCACAGATGGGGCGCCCACATTACGAAGAGGCTGAAGCGGCAGGGCTTACCTTGGCCAACGACACAGACTATCCTTCTCGTCGTGCACTTCACTGCAGGCATCGCGACACTATACCACATCGTAACTTAGACAACGTCCAGGCTTGTAAAGGACTGGATATACAGTCCTGACGGAATGGGTAGCGACCATTATTCGATCTGGATTAAACTTGAAGTACGAGCCACGGGGCGTAAAAAACGAATGACCGCAGCTGTCGACTGGGACAGGTTTCGACACGGCTTTGACGCGTACGAGGAAAACCTCCCGTTTCTTTAGAAGATTTCCAGAGCTGCCCTGGAAACCTTTGGAATTGGACACGAGTAGCCAGCTGCATCGAGTTTACCTCGGCAGAAAAAACGGCATGTCGACGTTGCCAAGGTGCGCAATAAGACCGCACAAGCGCGCCGTTACGCCAAAATGCTCTCTCGGGAACGATGGCACAACCACTGCGCCTCGTTGAATGAACGGACTGGCGGGCGGAAGCTCTGGCATAGCTACAAGATTATGTAAAGCCACCGAAAGACTAGCAACACCCTCAAAAACGTGGCGACCGGTGACTCGGCGTCCGACTTCGATAAAAGGCAGCAGGGAGGCTCTTCCCGCAGCCAGCAGTGCCACCAGACCCCAGAATTTATCAACGCAGCAGCACCTACTTCCGACAAAGATACAGCTGAGTCGCCTTTCACAATGCAAGAATTAGTGATGGCTCTCGAATCCATCAACGCCAAGAGCGCACCAGGAAAGGATGGCATCACCTGGAAGATGCTGCGCAACCTTAACGAACACGGTAAAATGCTGCCACTCGAAGACATTAACAAGGTGTGGCTGTCAGGCGAAATTCCTGCTGAAAGGAAGCACTCCATGGTGAGCCCCATTCCAAAACTAGGGAAGCCAGCATTCAGCATCAGTAGCGTGAGACCCATTTCGCTTACCTTAACACTCCGCAAGCTCTTGGAGCGGATGGTTCTTACCCGGCTTAACTACCACCTTAAAGAGGAAGAGAAAGAACCGTACTTCGACCCGGGCCAGACAGGATTCCGACCAGGCCTCTGCACACAGGACCACCTTTTCTTGCTCCGTCATTGTCTTCAAAACGGAGAGTAAGAAAAAGGATTCCTGGCGTACTGGTAGCCGTCGACCTGCGGAAGGCGTTCGATACCGTAACGCACGATGCAATAATCTCCGCACTCGAAGACACGAAGCCAGAGCCCACATCCTCAACATCGTCAGGTCATTCCTGGAGGGACGCAACTTTGAGATTCGGAGTGACAAATAAACCCCAAGATTTACAGCAGCAGCATTGGTGTTCCCCAGGGGCCATACTGTCTTCCACAATATTTGACCAGGTGATGCCAGGGCTGGCTAAACGTATACGGCGTATTCATGGTGTGCGCTTCACCATGTACGCCGACGATGTGACGCTGTTGACGGAGCCCGGTGGCCCTCTCAGAACAACAGAGCCGCAGCCAACGCAATACAAGGCGCCCTCAATACTTCAGCCGACTACCTTAAGAGTACGGGAATGGAAGCGTCTCCGGAAAAAACAAAATACATTCTCCTGGGTGGCTCCATGGCTGAAAACGAAAAGGTCAAGCTCTACCTCGGCGGCCAAACACTCGAGAAAGCTCTAGACCGGCACATCAAGATTCCTGGCATCCCGGTACATGAAAGCGGAGGTGCGGCAACGCGGCTGCGGCACTAGGGCCTAAATGGAAACAGCTTCTGCATCTTGTAAGACGTATAGCCCACAAATCTGGAGGTGCCAGCACACGCACAGCTCGTACCCTCACAATGACAATACTAACGTCAAAAGCTTGCTACGGAGCTGTGTATTTTTATCTGAGAAAATCGCAATACAACAAGCTGGAAAGTCCACACCGGGAATGTCTTCGGGTGATAACGGGCCTGCCCCGCCATGCCCGGGTCGAGGAGCTGCACCGCTACTCTCACATCCCGCCGCTCAGAGACATCATCGCACAACGCAAGGCAGGACATGATCGCCGCCTTCTCTACATGCGAGCGGGCCAGTCGCTCTTAGAGCTGGATGGGGAACAGCTGGGTGAACAGATAGAAGTGCTCCGCGCGACCTCTCCCTGGGACGACGTCCAGGTTCGTGTCACGAAGCCATTCACACGCCACGCATGAAAAGGGAGCACACGGCCAACGAACCGCCCTTGCTGAGAGGGCTGACTTCCAGGACAACGCCATCTTCACGGACGCCGCCTGGGACCCAGTAAGTACCTTCCGGGGAGCGGTCGCTGCCGTCCGAGGACAGCAGCGGGATGCGCAGGCGTTTCAATACTGCCACGAGCAACCTGTGAGGTCACTTGAACTGCAGGCCATCCTTTATGCACTAGAGAAGTTGACTGAATGTGCAAAGACCAGGCCACTTTCTGTGCGAGGACAAACATTCACCGTTTTTACCCATTTACTGGACGCGGGCGAAGATCTGACGAAGACACCTAGAGCCGTCACTTTGGCGCACAACGTGAAAGTCACTTGCGCAACCCTTCACGAGCTCTACGGCGTGACGGTGCGGATGGGCTGGGTCCCGGGAATGCGAGCAGCATCGGTAACGGCGCCGCCCATGTCGTGGCGAGCAAGCTGGTCGTCTCCGTTCGCCCCGACGTGACGTAGTCCCTCAGGCTCCGCTGCTATTTGACCCGGAAGAGGAACGCGAGCGGATAAAGGTGCAAGCTAAACGGGAACTGGGGGCGAAGGTGCCGCACAATCCCCACCCATTTCCCTTTGGGATTCCGCGCGGTGCTGAAGTGCTAACCTACAAGGCTAGGACAGGTACTGACCTTACGCAAGATGTTCTGGCAAAGTGGCGAGCACACGCTGCATCCAAAAGAACTCGTGGCGGTGACCCACAGGCGGACATCACCGATCAGAACGAGGAGGGTGACCAGGCAGCCACTGCGACGTGCTGCACGGGCAATACCGGTGCCTCTCCAACGTTAAGGCACCTACTGTGGGACTGCCCCGGCCTTTCACCGCTGAGGAACAGGCACAAGGGCGCCGGCGTTACCTCATTGGAATGAATGGACGACCCAGCGACCTCACTTGGACGCCGCGAGAACGATCCTTTCCTTGTGGGAATTCGTGCGAGCGGCAGACCTGAGCGGACGACTCTGACGGCCATACCACTCCCTTTTCCTTCTTCCCTCTTACACAACTAGGCTACCAAGCCTCGCGTATCGTTAATAAGTTTCATTTATTGCTCGTACACTCTCAGGCAAAAAGGACTAAACTAGAGACTAAAATGCAGCTGTTACTCTTGGCGGGAAACAGTTCATCTTCAATGAGAAAATCTGTAACAGAGTGTGAGCCGTGTGCAACAAATGCGGACTCACTGTTCGTCCCCGCCGATCTATAAAAAGTAACGGGAAGACGCAACGCAAGCATTTAGTGTGTTTGCTGTGTCTTTAATCCCCTCTAATGGCGTCGTCTTTGCCATTTCGCGCATATGTCTGTAGATACTGGACAGTTTCAGATTTCCAAAACAAAAGTCATTGCAGTCAGTGGGTTCTTTACATGGTGCCACGGGAGAAAATATCCAAGTCAACTATAAAAAAAGCACCTATACCCGGTTACAACTTAAGAACGGCAACCACCTCATGTAGTGTATCACTCCGCCGAAGCGCCGGACCCGTGACGTCAGTGCGCGCGCGTTTTGGAAAGAGGATCGCGCTAAATTCGTGACATCATCTGCTTTTCTCACCGAGTTTGTTTGGTCGTCACTGCAGTAATTTATAGGCAGATTAAGTCCTAAAAGTCATGGAAACGACTCGTGTCCGGTGTGGTTAATGTGTGCGTGCCGCTGGCGGTGATTGCTATCGGTTGTTTATCTTGCATCTCTCATTTTAGAACTGATCGATTGTCCACACCTCACCCCACCTATTCGTGAACGGCGCGAGATTTCGTAATTATGACATACGAATGAACAAATAAGTTTTAATATAGGACGTAATAAAGAACGAGTGCGTCATTAATTTATATGACTCACTATGTTACAAAGATCGATGCAGTTATGCGTACGTGAAGTACTCGATGTGATGAAGCATTAATTTCGCGAGGTACGCAACATTATGCGTGTTTGACGACGACGCGGAGAACGATTTCAGATTTTTAGATTATGCTGATGGTTAATAACAATTGCATCAAACACTCTTGTGTTTAGTAATGTGTGCCACAAAAGCCACGCCAATCGGAGGTGCACATAGGTAGCGCGTTGTTTGTAAAAAGGGAAAAAAAATAACAGAATTGCTCCTTTCAGATCACGCGTGACAAATAGCTTCGCTCTTGCTTCATTATTACGCGGTGAGTTTTATTACTGTCTCTTCCTGGTTATTGCTTCCTTACATGTGCATTGTTCTAAGCACTGCCGTCATTTCTACGACTGGTCCTTAATATAGCACTGTTACGCGTTTTTTTACGCAGTCTTGACAAGAAAGCCTGCGGTTTACAGGAAAGCGACCATGAAGTGTCTGCGCGTAAAAACCGTGCTTCACGGTGCTGCACATTTTTGGGAAAAAGCGCTTTTGCGATTCTGGATCGAGTCTCGAAATGGATGGTAAATTCTCCATCCTGACAAATGCTCTTTCGCAGCTGCCATGGTAATTGCGATTTTGACAACGCCAATGTAGGTTATAACAGGCTATTTCTATCACTTCTTTCAGATTTTTATACGCCCTAACACACGGCATTTGGAGTATCATTTTACGAAACTGGGGAAAATGCCTGTACAGGGAAAATTTTTTGGCGTTCATAGTTACAGCTCACCCTTTTATGCCCATTTGCTTGAATTTACATCTGCTGGGGCAAGCTCAAAGAAATCGCAGGCCAAATAGCAAAAAAGTTTGCTTTTCTCTTAATTATATGTGGGAGTGAATATTCACCCTTATAATTTGGCTAGAGAGCCGCCACTTATAACAGCATTTGTTTTTATTCCCTTTGCACTGAAATGTTTATGAATGAAAAGTTGTAGTGTCTTCTACGCAAATTCAAGTGCCAAAACAAGGGCATGATGCAGACAGTCTCACTGGGCAGGCATACTCATGCGTACGAGCTTGAGGGTATCATGGACACGAGCTTGGGTACCAATTTACAAATATGAAAAGGTTAGAACCCAGAAACCTTAGCAGGCGCTTCCTCCCTCCTCCCCGCCCCCCCCCAAACTAAATTGGGCAAAACGTGTTGTGTGGTTTGACATGGAGCTTCACTGAACAACAGAATGCAGAGTGCGACAGGTGATTCCCCTGCAGGCCTTCCATCTGGATTTACCACTAGGGCACTACCACAGGTGTATGAAGACATTAACAGTGCCCGTACACAGTTTTGTTCAATGTTTCCTCCACATTATCACAATAACGCACTGCTAAGAATCTCGATATCTGACATTTCTCTCTGAAGTATGGTTTACAGTCCAGATGTTGAAACTTGAAAACTCGGTCCTCTTTATCACATTAAAACAAAGTTGCATTCAATGACCTCCCATGCCCGTAATATGAGTCACATTTTATCGTGTCTTACAATGAGCCTGAGATTATTATACATGCTTTCGTTATAAGCAGTGTACTCTACACGCACAAGAATAGCAACGGCTGCTTTTTTGATACCATTCAACACGACACCAAGCCAGGGATGTGTTGAAAAATTGCAACTGCACCCGTAAATTGTAATTTTTTAATTACATATTACATACATTGAATTACACTGCAAGCTTTGACTTGAAATCACATAAAAGCACACCTGTAGTCAGAGTTAAAAGTACACATCCTCAGTGAAAACACAACATCCCATACGTGGCCTGCCTTGAGAAGTCCATTCAAGCACGTAAGTAGCATATGATGCCATTTAGAACACTGCAGTGATTTCCCTTATACCGGACTTCCAAATGCTTCCGGTGCAAAGGGGCTTAGTGAGATTCTTATACAAGTCGTTTTTTGCCTCAGTACCTCGGCAACTCTTCATTGCCAGCAGTTTCAAATGAAATAAAATCAGCAAACAACGAGAAATATGGTTGCAGGTCACATAATGGCTGCAAGACAATTGCAAGCTTATGCGCAGAAGGTTCCTATTCATCAGGCACAACGCCACAAATTAGATGCAAAGAGAACAAAACGACATGAGCACATTTTGTACAGCAGCCACTTATCGTAGGCAGCCATATAAAAAAAAATTTCTGTACTGCCGCGAGGCACAGTTCTCTCGTTGAAGTTTGTCGCTGAAAGTTTCAGGCAGTCCGATAACTTAATCTGACAGCCTTGCCCTGGTGGTATTCAGCTTATCTTGTGCATTGTTGCAATATGTTGGCATTCGTTCCAAGGGCAGAAGAGTGTATTGTGAAAGGTAGGGCACACATGTAGCAACGTCAACAAATTTGGTTGTTCGACAGTAAATTAGCCTGCTAAATGTAGTCGTGCAGGCAGATAGCCATTCTTATAAAAAAAGAGACTTCCTTAAAATTGTTGACTGCAAGCTTGGGCAGATGGTGGTTTTCTCCCTGGTCGATGTAAAAATGAGCGGGAAGTTTTCTGTTTTCTTTGCGTGCATTCCCCCGACAAGGCGCAAGCTCGTACTGACCTGTTTGCTTCCCCACAAACAGTACCACATAATGTAACGGGAAATGTATTTCTTTCTTTGTGAGGGGATATTAACTGCATAAAGTGTCAGTGACAAGGGAGAGAGCAGAGCCAGACACTCTCAGCTTGTACACTAATGTTCGTTTTGTGGGACAGTGATAGGATCCATGCGGACCCGGGACGTCAGTGGGGTGCCGCCCCGCAACACATGGCGGCATGGCACGTCTCAAGCTCACCTGGACTGCGTTACAGGGACTTCTTGCAGTGGGTGGCTAGATGCGGTTGGTCACACGTCTTTTCTGACCATGGACTAGTGTCCTTTCTCCATATTAATCAGTTTGGCTCGTGTGGAAAGAAAGACCAACAATCAGCCGGATAACGAATCCTGACGCTGTTCACAAACCCCAACTCGTTGAAAAGGTAAACAAGACCACTGGAAACTTGAAACCAACACCTGCAGACGTGCCGCATGAAAATATTTTAAGGAAAGATTGAGCGTGAGGCCACAAAGATAGGTAGGCGAAGGCAGCCGAGCATAAAGTTACAGAGCGTTGCCTCAATAATACAAGATTGTCTTTTCAATAATGCAAGATTGTGTCACCATCCCCCTTAGTTTTATGTTTCATGTTCCTCAGCCCTACATTGTGACCAGCCATGTAAACAACCTTGGTATTGTCCCAGAAAAGAAGTTGAATTCCTGCTGCATAAAGCAAACATAGTGGGAGGATACACAGGTGGCAAGCTCGCTGTAGGCCAGACCGCTATTCAACATTTGGTGGCTCTTAAAAGAGCCGTTTGTAGCTTCGGAGCTGAAGACGCAGCATGGTAGGCCTCACTCCATTTGCTCGATGCCGGAGAGTCGTCATCTGCACTCCCCCAGCTGTCGTCGTCTTCCTCCTCCCCAAGGCTGATGATGATTGGCTCCACATGGTCACTGAACCCACGCGCCTCTCGGCACTTGTCCTCAATGCCAATGACGTGCTCAACAAGCCCTTGGCCCAGTTGCTTGGAGAACATTCTCAGCTGCTGTGATTGAGGAGCTTCCGCACACTGTCAATCTTGAAGTACGTGTTCAGCCAGCAACTTCCCCTTTCAGCTGCGCCCAGATCAGCTCGATGGGGTTTAAACTCGCAGTGGTATGGTGGCAACCTCAGAACGACGCACACCAGCCTTTCTGCCGCGACATCACCCTGAACTTCCCAAACATGGTCTTTCACTGCGCCACCAGTTCAAGAAGCTGCTTCTTTGTCATCGTTGCATCACACGGGATACCGTTTGATGTCACCCAGGCTAGTATGTCAGGCTTGCGTGAGGACACTGGTCGGGACAGTTTCCAGCCGCCTGGAATGGTAGGACGCGTTGTCCATGACGACAACACTACCCTGGGGCAGTCACTTAGAGAGAACAGAGTCAAACCAAGCCTCGAAATGCTCGCCGTCCATTTCCTCCGTGATAGTCTCCCGACTTCGTTCCTTTGAAGACGGACAGACAAGCCGTCAACAAAGCCGTCCTCGTTGCCGATGTGGGTGACTATCAGCCGCGCTCCTCTTCCGGATGGCTGTTTGAGCCCCAGTCGTCAAACACACGCAGGAAAGCGTCCTCAGACGTTTTCACTGTATCGTCCCTCCAAGCCCTTCGTCACGTGTGGCCAGCGTTTACCCAAGTTTCGTCTGTGTAGAACACCTTGCGGTGCTGCTGCCTATACTCAGCGACCTGACGAAGGTACCGCTGCCGCCAAATCAGCACGTCCTGACGCTCGATCATCATCGAGTTTCGTTCGCGTTCTCGAAGACGAAGCCGATGTCATTCAGGAGGCGGCGGATGGTCCACGTTCGAAGGCTGGGAAGATGCTCACTCCTCCGAAATTCTTCCGCAATCTTCTGTGCAGTAGGAGGCTCGTTGTGCCGGAAGAGGTCGTGCACAATGTTTCTCAGCGCGCACAAAGTGAAGCTGTCATACATCGCAGTGCGGCGTTTGCGGTTCTCGCTTCCGGGCCTTTTCCGCGAAGGTGTTGTCAGCTTCCCGTCCGTCGCCTTCGCTTTGGATTTGATGTCCAAAACCTTCCGAAAACTGACACCGGTGTACTCACTGTCTTGCGGCAAGTCCTCTTTCACGCCAACGTGCTGGTGCTCCCCTCGCAGCTTCATGTAGACGTTCAAAACTGTCTGCTGAACGTGGCTACAAAGAACAATGCCGCTGCAGTTTCTTCCTGTACAGATGCTTCGGCGTTGATGGGCTTGAGGGGGCGGTGAACTCGCCCCAGACCGCAAACGCGACGAAGAATCTGGAGTCGAAGAAACAGTAACAAATGCGGCTGCAGGTGGTACTGCGTAGTCATGCTCCGCCAAAAAATCGACCTCGTATGAGACGTCCATGTGGAGAATGAGGATGGTGTAAAATGTGGGGACAAAAATACAAATGCGTGAAGCAAAGAGGCCACTATACGCTGACACATCGTAATTTAAAAAGCTAGTGAATAATGCATGCGTGTGTAAATACAACACGTAAGCCCTAAAAAGTAAACTGAACTTGGTTATTTTTTTCTTAATAATGTTTTGTTTTGTCATTTTTGCACCGGGTTTCTGACTGGGAATGGCATTTTTTTTATAATATTTTTACGTTTTGATACACGGTAGTTGTGGTAATGTATCTCACATTGAAATTTTAAAATCCCAAGAACATTAAGTTTACTTGTTTTGTTTTGGGGGGTTCTTTTATTTTGTGCTTCCAAAAACATTCGCAGTAACGCACTCTTTGCGCCGAGCGGAGGAACAGCCGGTTGCGGTGATGAAGTGCGAGGTGCCGTTCTTAAGTTGTAACCGGGTATAGCGTCAATCGAGTGGCGGTGTAATGGCAAGGAGCGGCAAAGCGCGATTGACAGACGCTTCTCGGTGAGGTTATGTTGATACGCTGTGTTGCATACGATTCGGGCGAGGTAATAACGGCCAATGAAAGATTTGAAGCCCGTCAACAATAACACAAATATTATTGACAATAGCAAACGTTTTGCCCCCAAGCGTAATGAATATGTATACGTTTAACAGACGAGAAAAACACATTCCGCGCTGATAACAACTGCAAAATAAAAATTCTCACTACAGGTAAGCGTCTTGAAGTTATCTTTTACACTCTGTACATAGTTGCCTTGTAGTTAAATTTCGCCTCTCCATCTTCTTGGCGAACTGATGGAGACGAAATAGTGATGTTCTTTTGATGCGCGAGCCAAGAGGACGCTCCGATGACCGACGACCGATGCTTGGAGCGGGTGAGGGATGATGACTGCCTTCCTTGCTGGATATTAGGTTTATATATACTATTTACATTACTCCAAGTTTACATCAGGTCAGAGTGATGGCTACACTGTCACTCTGACAGCAGCAGCCTGTTCGGCCGAGATCTATACTGAACTAGATCCCCTCTCGACCGACCCTGTACCAAACCCAACACTCCGGTTTTGAAACCAAAATCCCGCCTCCAAAAAGGGGGCGTTCAAGAAAGATAGAAAAACCCTTCAAAACAATTAATACAAGCCATTGATTGGCCACAGGAACCAGCCAATCACACACGTCCCCACCTGTGTCACGTGACCCAACACTCTCGCTTATACACTCATGGTGCGTTTCCAATGTTTATAGCCCCCGACAAGCAAATACAGGACGTCTGCGGCCTAAAGTGGACACACCATTACGTTCAGCGGGCGGCATCTGCTCAAAAGCCAAGCCGACGGCTTGGAGCGGTCTTCCCGCGGCTAACATCCTCCCGCGTCCTCGCCTTGGCGCCTTGTCTGCGCGCGCACCGGAACAATGTGGCTAATCCCCTCCCAGACTAAGGGGCGCCGCCGCCCGCCTGAAGAGCCCACGGGAAGAGACGCTGCCAGCCCAGGCGACCGTCGTCGAGGCGAACGACCCGTCAACGAAGAGCGCCCGGCGCCGCCTTCGCAAATTCTCAAAAACTTACACCGTGCACCCTTTCGAAACTATGAGACACACCATGATTCAGCTTCCCGTCAGCTTGTCATGCCGAATGACCCAGCCACCTCCGACGCAACAGAGGTACTCAGGCTAAGCACCCCCGTCCTTTGACGCACAAAAGGACGAGAAAAAACACGGTCTCCGCGGCTCCGCACTTGGCGTCCGTGCGGCTACATGAAAGGGACAAAGGATAGCAGCTACCAGCGGAGGCGACGCCAATACATGAGCCACCGGCGTCCTTCATTGATTACATGAGGAGCCCGAACTTAACATTTGTGCACCAAAGCTATGACAATGGTGCAACTGCTGTAAAAGCCAGTTGCATTTCCCAGTCCCGATCGCCTAGCGACGCTAACTTGAAGAATTCAGGCTAAGAAACACCGAATTTGATTTCGCCGATGCAGGAAAATATGGTCTGTTTCCCTATTCTGACACTCACACAGACGATCGGTTTAACCGGTTTACCCACGATACCTAGAGCACTTAAAACATGTATCGAACACTAAGAATACAGCATGTTTGCTCTACTTTGTGCGGAAACAAATGAGTCGTCCAATCACCCAGCCATCCATCTCCACTAGGGGACAAGTTGATTCCTCTTTCGAGAACAAACTATGATTGTGAGGATGTACTTAGAATGGAACTGAGCAACAGTCCCTAAAGTTAGCAAGCACGGTGTTGTGCCAGAGCGCCTGGCCCAAAAGCGTTGCACGAGGCGACGCGCCGACAGCGAGGCTGAGTCACGCCTCTCCCTTTCGTCGCTGCGGCGCGGCCGAATCCCGCATCTCAGAACGCTGCGGCGCGGCCGACTCCTGCATCTCGAAACGCTGCGGCGCGGCCGAATCCCTCAGCGGAGAACGACCCAAACAAGGGCATGTCGCTACGCCCGGAGGCGAGGTCACGGAGATGGCGGCGGCATCGCTCTCCCTTTCCCCATTGGCGGCGCAGCTGACTCACCGCTTCGCTACCATTCGTCGGAATTCAAACTTCAGGCAGCGAGAGCTCTGATTGGAGCTATTCGAACTTCTCGGGGCCCACAACGAACTTCCCGGGCTATAAAAGAAGCCCGGAGGCTCTCATCGTCGGCTTTCCTCGGCGGCTTCTCTCCGGCACCAGTCTCTTCGGAAGCACCGAGTGAAAGGGGTGCTGTCGCCTTTGTGCGAGTTATGTAACGTTTGCTTACCCTGTACATACTGTATATAAATGTTACTTCAAGTTTTCGTCGGCTCGAGAACTTCTTCGCTCGGCTCTGCGCCGCGTCGATAGCGGACGGAGCAAGGCAACATCGCTACACCGGTGACTGCGCTCGGGTGGCCAGTCGCAACAGCGGAGACAGCGTCAGGATGGCTGATTCCCAACCTCGGTGACGAGCAGGAAGGCGAGTCACAACCTTGGCGACCGCCCTGGGATAGTCATTCCCAACAGTGGTGCCAGCGGTGGGATGGTCATTTCCCAACCTCGGAGGCAACGGTGGGATCGTCATTTCCCAACAGTGGATGGCAGCTGCGGGATCGACCGGCAACGGCTACTACCTAGTGTGGTAAGCGCTCGACGTTTTCTCTCAGTTCACCAGACTTCTCTAGCACAGGTTATAGTAGTTTAGAGAAGGGCTGTGTGAAGCACTGTGTATAGCTTTGATTGTTTCAAGCCTAGAGAGTGTGTTGAAACCAGAGCTAGTGCCGAGAGGTAAACAAAAGAGCGTAGAGAATTACTTGCGCGTGCTTACTAGTAGCTCGATAGTACAGGAACGGCAAGGGAATTCTAAAGCGGGTAAGCAGCAAGAGGCCAGTGCAAACGATGGAGGACCTTAAAGTGAAGGAACTCATCGAAATTTGCGAGGAGCTGGGCCTTGACTTAGGCCGTGCGAAACGGAAGCATGCGATCCTTGAGATCATGCGGAAGGAGAACGTAACGGCTGAGGAAGTCAATGAGGCCAGGGATGATATCAAAGAGCGCCGTGAGCGCGAGGAGGCCGAAAGGAATGAGCGCCGCGAGCGCGAGGAGGCCGAAGAAAAAGAGCGCCGGGAGCGCGAGGAAGCCGAATGGCAGGAACGGGAAGCCGAATGGCAGAAATGGGAAGCCGAAAGGCAGAAACGGAGAGAGGAAGCCGAAAGGCAATTAGAGAGAGAGCTAGCCGAAATGGAGCTCGAGTTGATGAGGCTAGAGTCGGAGCTCCGGCAGGGTTCGCCGGCGCCTAGCGTGACTTGTCCAACGGTTCAGGCGAGCGGTCCGAGAAGTCAGGACCAACGGCCGCCGTTCGTTGTTCAGAGGTCAGGGCCGGAAGACGGAGCGTCCGAGGGCAAACACGAAGCGACCGCACTCGTATTCTTGTACAGAGAAGCGAGCCAGGAAAGCGAGAACGGCGCGGAGGCAGAGAAGCCGCTTCGAAATAAAGATTTCGAAACGCGCGCACAGTCCGCGAGCAGTGGCCAGTGCATGGCACTTACGAGTTCGCAAGCGGGGAAGCTCTCGGAGAATGTTGACTCTTCCCCAGCGAGCGAGACGCGAAAGGACGCCGAGCAACGTAGCTCGAGCTGCGAGCCGACCGCACACTCTCGCGATAGGTTGGTTGAACTGGTTGAACCGCCAGCGGCCGATGCGGATTGCGTCAACCCTTTCGGCGTAGAAAGCCGAAGCGGCGCCGCCGTGTGCGGCGAACGATACGTTGTCCCCAGTCTCCGACAGCTGGCATGAGTTAATCAAGGTGGATCGAGCAACGTTCATTCGAGAACAGCAAAATGATAGCTCGATAAAAGCCTTGCTGGAGAATGTGAAACGGGGCGCAAAGAAGAAGAACGTTTAATTTCATGAGAAGTCCGGCTTGTGGTACCGCAGTTACACGGATGCAAAGGGTCAGAAGTACGAGCAGCTTTTGATCCCGGAAAAGTATCGCCGTCAGCTACTGGAACTCGCGCACGAAAATGCGTGGGCAGGGCACCTCGGTCTGAAAAAGACAAAAGCTCGACTTGCGCTAGAGTACTACTGGCCTAAATGCTGGAAAGACATCGAAGGCTTTGTGCGCTCTTGCGACACATGCCAGAGGGTCGGCAAGAGTACGGATAAGTGGAAGGCGCCTATGAAGTTGGTACCAGTCATAACTGAACCATTCCGTCGGCTGGTGATCGACATTGTTGGGCCTCTGCCCGAGTCCGAGAACGGTTGTAGGTACATTCTAACCGCCCTTTGTGTCGCGACAAAGTTTCCGGAAGCAGTGCCACCCAGAGAGCTCAATTCTCCTCAAGTGGTTGACGCGCTCCTTTCAATATTCGCTCGTGTCGGATTTCCTGCTGAAATTCAGTGCGACAACGCTAGCGTCTTCACTAGCTGCCTAACTTCGACTTTTTTTGAAAGGTGCGAAATGAAGGTGGTGCACAGCTCTATCTATCACCCGCAATCCAACCCAGTGGAGCGAATGCACTCAGTGTTAAAGCGAATACTGCGAGCCCTCTGCTTTGAGCGAAAACGCGATTGGAAGCCTGCGTACCTGCCGCTATGTTCGCTTTGAGGTCTGCTCCACACGAAAGTACGGGGTTTAGCCCTGCGGAGCTTGGTGTACGGCCGGAGTCTCAGAACCCCGCTGCGAATGCTGCGCGAGTCTTGGGAAGGTTACAGTAAGGATCCAAACGTGGTCGAGTACGTTATTAACCTACTGCAGAGGCTCGTGAAAAGTAAAGACCTTGTTGAGAGCCACATGAAGGCTGCACAAGCATTGTCGAAGGCGTACTACGACAAGTCGGCTAGGAAACGTACGTTCGAAGTGGGTAACCTTGTGATGCTGCTGCGCCCTTCGAAGAAAAATAAGCTAGAAGTTCATTGGGAGGGGCCAGCAAAAGTAGTGTCGAAGCTTTCTGACACCAACTACGAAGTAAAAGTAGGCAAACGGCAGAACAAAATCTATCACAGCAATTTGATGAAACCCTACATTCAGCGTCATGCTGTGGTGAACATAGCTTTGAATGCCGAGGACGAGGAAGGCGCCAATATTCCGACCTCTGCGGACCTCAAAGAAGGCGCTTCGGATCTCCTGCGGGAGCAAGTGAGGTTAGAACCCTCTCTAAGCGAAGCGCAAAAGAAGGACTTGGAGAAGATAATTTTCGAGTTTGAGGATGTTTTCTCTGATCGGCCCGGAAAGACTACGATAATCGAGCATGACATTGAGTTAACGCGGGACGAGCCGATTCGTAGCAAGCCGTACCGATGTTCTCCCGTACAGAAACAGATTATGGCGGACGAGGTTAAGCGCATGTGTGACCTTGGGGTCATTGTCCCGAGTGAAGAGCGATTGCACCTCCCCTCTAATACTAGTTCAAGTACCTGGAAAGGACCCCAGGCCGTGCGCCGATTACCGGCGCCTCAACGCGATAACCCGAGACCAGACGTATCCGATTCCGAAGCTCGAGGAGAGGGTGGAGACCGTATCAAAGGCGAATTACATTTCCATGCTAGACCTCGTACGAGGCTATTGGCAAGTGCCCCTTTCTGAGCGTGCCAGTAGATACGCTGCGTTCGTTTCCCCGTTCGGAACATTCCGTCCCGTCATGTTGAGCTTCGGTCTCAAAGAACGCGCCGTATTGCTTTTCGAAACTAATGGATCATGTACTTCGCGGCCTGTCAGAGTACGCGCTCCCTTACCTCGATGATGTGCTATCTTTTCGAACACATGGGAGGAGCATGTAGAGCACTTACGAGTCGTGTTGAGCAGGCTCAAAGAAGCCGGCCTAACAGTCAAACCGTCGAAATGTCACCTAGGTTGCGCCGAAGTGACGTACCTAGGACATGTAGTGGGGCGCGGCCGACGCAGACCGTCGGAAATCAAAGTAGCCGCGGTCTCTAAACTATCGCCGACCAACCACTAAGTCCGAGATAAGGGCTTTATTTGGGTTTGGCTGGTTATTACCAGCATTATGTGAAAGATTACTCCACACTTGCTAGTCCTTTAACTGACGCTCTTAGAAAGACTGAGCCAGTAAAGGTGGAATGGGACACAAAGAAGGAGGACGCGTTTCAAACGCTGAAACGAGCCTTGAGCGAGGAGCCAGTTCTAATGGGCCCCGACTTTTCGAAGGGTTTCGTTATTCAGTGCGATGCGAGCGATCGTGGCATGGGAGCTGTACTATGCCAAGAGGATGCTAATGGCCGGGAACGACCAGTTTTGTACTTAGGCCGCAAGCTAACTTGCAGGGAAGAGGCGTACAGTACATCCGAAAAGGAATGTGGCTGCGTCGTGTGGGCAGTGCAGAAGTTGACGTGCTATGTAGCCGGTTCCCAGTTTGTTGTAGAAACTGATCATTGCCCGCTAACCTGGCTAAATAACATGTCATCTAAAAGCGGTCGTTTGCTAAGGTGGAGTATGATACTCCAGCAGCACAATCTTGTCGTTCGCTATAAGAAAGGAAAGTTGAACGCTAACGCAGACGCACTAAGCCGTGCGTTCTAAGTATTGCTGCCTTCGTCCTCCCCGTGTCTTTCATTTTGCCTCTTCGTGAGCAGCTTTTATCTTAGCAGGTAGATGGGAGCAAAATTATTGCCCTCATTTGCTGCCTCAGTTGATTATTTCCGCACCGCGTGATTTCAAGTAATCAACCATAGTTATCATTTAATGTGGTGTGTTACGTTTGACACTTAGTGTGAGTTCTTCTTTTAAGAGTTTTACGTCCCGCAGAGGGTCCAAATTTGGGATAGACACTTAGCTAGGACAGTTTGTCACGTTTTAGAGTCTGGTGTTCTGACGGAGGACAGAGGGTGCTTGCTTGCGCTGGGTGTTGCCTGTTGTCGGTCGGTTCTTTGCAAGCTCCAGAACGATGAGCAACCGGTGCTGAGGACAGACCGGAAGAGCCGGACGAAGCTGGTCGAGACACCTGGGCAGCACGGCGAGGTACCTGTGATCCGGACCTGGCAGGCGGTACCTGTTCAAGGAGAGGAACTTGGTGGAGCCGCCCTTTTCCTGGGGCACTGGAGGTGTACCTGGATGAGCCTGGCGAACGAGCGCGCCCAGCATCCGAGCCACGTGGAGGCAGCTCGTCTTCACGGCGCATTGTCTGGCGGCGGGGGTGCTGTTGTGCCAGAGCGCCTGGCCCAAAGGCGTTGCACGAGGCGACGCGCCAACAGCGAGGCTGAGTCACGCCTCTCCCTTTCGTCGCTGCGGCGCGGCCGAATCCCGCATCTCAGAACGCTGCGGCGCGGCCGACTCCTGCATCTCGAAACGCTGCGGCGCGGCCGAATCCCTCAGCGGAGAACGACCCAAACAAGGGCATGTCCAACGTTACTAGATTATTTTCAGTTGTAAAACTGGGCGGCGCTGCCCGGAACCGCCACCGATCCTTCTCTCTGTGGCGCTGCAGTCGCAACCGGCTCGGTAGACGGGGCGCTCGCAGGCGGTTTCGCTTATGCTTCTCCCTTCGCGTTCCTAGTTCAGCGCTCGGCGCATACGTTTCTCGTGCGTGCGCGGGCGCGTGGGTGGGCGCACACATCTGGTAATTATTTACATTCTCGGAAGCAAATAGCTACAATAAACAGCAGACACAATGACATTTTTTTCGCCCCTTGTGTGGTTCTTCCGGGTCCTTTTTTTGCCGAAGAGCAGTACTCGCAGTAGCCGGCGCATTCAGTGCCCCGGTCTCCGGCGTTTCTTGTTCGCGCGGTCGTTCTCCGTAGTGTTGAATGCGCGATGCCGTTCGAGTGGCACGTTTAGTGATTTGCCAGCGACTGTATTCCATTGATGTGGGCCTCTGCATGTGAGGCTGAGGCAGACAATGCCGACCTGCTTCGTTCCCGGGTGTACCAGCAGCAACAATTAAGAGCAACACGGACAGGCACTTCTTCTCGGCTCCCAAAGATGCGACGCTTCGCTCGCTACGGAATAAGGCCATCCCCCCGCGTGCGGATAAGGAGCTTTCGACAAAGTCCAAAGTGTGCGACTGCCATTTTCATGGTACGTACACAAACGTTCATGACGTTCACTGCTGAGGCTGAGGAATTCTCTGCGCGCGTCATCAAATCGTATTTGGTGACGCGCATGCATTTCTATTCCAGATTCCTTCAGTGAGAACGTCCCTTGAATGTGCAGGTTAAGTCGGCGCGCAAACGCGCTAAGCTACTGTAAGCACGCTGGCAAAGTTGGAGTTTGTTGTAAATGAAAAAAAAACCTTGCATACATGTATATTCATTACTTTTTTCTGTTGACATGCTTTGATATTTTGTAGCCATATTCACCGTAAGCAAAAAAAAGATGTGGATTTGATTTCTAAATAAAAATGCTTGCATGTTTCTATTCATTACTCACTTTTTTTCTCTTAACGTGCTTTGGTGTATTGTAGCCATGTTCACCTTAAGCAAAAAAGATGTGGAGTTGATTGTAAATAAAAAAAAACGTTGGATATATTTTTCTACTTTGTGTCTGCCGTAAAGTGTGTACTGTGAAAACCAATGAATTGCTGAAAAGAACTTTATGCTTATTGACATGTAAGCTGGTTTAACTTCGTCAGTTAATTGACTAAATAATTCTTTCAGTTAGAGATATTTCGCCTTTTGCAGAAATGTCGCTTCTTAGTGACGTTTGGTAAAGCTAACTGTTGTCAGGGCAAAACATGGAAAAGATACTATTCTAAAAAGGACGTCGAAAATTAGGAAGTTTTGTCTTCGAGTGGCCTGAATTACTAGAGCCACTAAGTGACGTAGCTCCAATGCTGACCTTGCTTCTTTGGCTGGAAACAAAATGAGCGGTTTCATGATTTTTTATAAAATTCGGAAGAGTCAATCAAACTAAGCTTTAACGGAGGCTTATTCTATGCTACCAGCTCGCTGCAGACCGTTCACGCTCGTGGTTGACTGCCAGCGAGCAGCCGACGCAAGCGCGCGCAAACTACGATGCGCTTCGGCTGACCTGTTGAAGAAAGCAAAGCAATGAGCCGTAACGAACGGCTTTTACGCCCCACATTAGCGATCCTGAGCAGCTACTGGAAAGTACTCTGGCCTAGATGTAGTCTGGACGCGGACAACTTGGCGGGTAGCGGGTAGTCTTTAATATTATCGCGCGCTAACGTCATGAGAAGGCCGAAGAGGCGTTGGGAGAGGCGCCGTTGCACGCGACGAGCAGCGGCCGGGTAGAGCAAAATGCGGCGGTCCCGCCCTCTCGCGGCACGCCGAGAAACGGAGACGCCGGCGATGCACGGCGCATGGGGAGAGTTTTACAACTGAACCTATCTAGTAACGTTGGGCAATGTCGCTACGCCGGAGTAGAGTGTACTAGAAGTTTTAGAGTGGCCCGACCGCCGGCCGCCCGGAGAGGTGCCCGTTTCGCGCAGAAAATAGCGGCGGCGCTGTAGTCAACAACAACTGAAAGCGGCGGCTAGCCGCGCGTACGGCCGCGCGCCCAGTCGGGCCAGGAAACGCTGCTTCTTTACGCGCGGATCGGCGCGGAGGGTCGAAATTTGTTCTGCGGTACATGCATTGCTTAAATATACTGTAGGTACACCGGACTGTGGGTAACGAAAGGAATAATAAACGCTGCAGCTAATTTTGCGTTAGTTTGCCTTTCCCGCTCGACAACGACGAAAAGATTACGGATTTTTCTTAATTTAGTGCAACATTCTTAGCGGATTGTAAATAAAGTATTTGCATCGACATTTGGCTATTCCAACTTCCCATCAAAATTTATTTTGCGTGAAATTGCCTGATATGAACCAGTTCATGATTGCTTGATGAGTGTGTCCTTATTGTGCTGCTGGATGGACATAATTGGTCGCCACAAATGAAAAGAAAAATATGAGGACTGGGATGATGGCTTTTCAGAAGAATTTCTTATTGATTGTCTCACACTTTACGCTCAGACTGCAGTTATGTGGGTTAATATCATAGGCTGTGTTTGTTTTTTTTTTATTGCGTGAGTTGTTATTTAAGCAGTGGCCCGCTTGTGATAATTAGGGGTCACCGTGGTGTTAATGCTGTCGCCTGTCCGAACAGAAAATTACACGCGCAAGGGAGATATCTTTTTAAATAAAAAGGGGATAGCCCAGCGGTTAGCTCAGTTGTCCCAATCACCGTCTTTCACAGAACTATGCCCACAACATTCTATTAATCGCACCACCTTTCACCTGATTCGGTCAAGAAAGGAGTTCAATCAAATTAACACAAATTTAATTCACAAGTATGCTGAGAGTATAACTTAGACGCACATAAAACCAAAGCAAAGCATAGATCAGAAAATATATTGACCGCGACAAAAATGAAATATAACACGGGAATTCACACACAAAGTCAAGAAAGCTAACATGGAGGTTCAAATAAACGGAACTAGAACAAAATACACAGTGTGTTTTCATTTTCAATTGCCCAGCATGTAAAATGTTACGCGGGAAATCATGCACAAAGTCTACACAGGTAACGGTTTAGGAATGACGCTAACAGGGAGATTTAAATTTACATTTTTGGCCAACGCATTTTCATAACTCGCCTCGATCATTAGCGACGGCTAAGTTTAAGGTGTTGCTCCCGCCTTCGCATGTAATCACGAAACTTGTTTAAACCTTTTATATAGAAATGAATTCGCGTCACAATGTATACAGAACCAACCAAATTTGCTGTCAAGGTCTCACTGTGCTGGTCGCAACCAACGCCGTTAAGTGTTTGTTGTGAATAAGGGCTGCAGCACATCCATAACGCTGTCATGGTGGAGCTCCTTGTCGCTGAAGCAACCGGTAAAAACGTCCTAGAGATTGCTAATAAACTTTAAAAAATGCACGGAAGGATTCAGAAGTCCCCAAAATTACAAGAGGTAGTAAACACAGCGGCATCTTCCCATGGCATGCAGGAAGCAGTAGTTGGTCCTGCAGACTTGGCACTTCGTTTTTAGTACACACTTACTGACCAAGTGCCTGCGACATAGTAGGTTAATAAAATAAGAAAGCCCACTAACGACAGTACAAGCACCAACGTTAGGGGTATCTCAGAAGAAGGCTCTTAATATTTTCGTTCCGAATAGGAACGTAAAAAAACAGCAAACTTTTTTCAGTCTATAGAATGTTCGCCCCGCCGCTTTTGCTTCACGCGCAGAGTCAAGAAGGGGAAGGGAAAACATTCCTGGTGCCTGTCCGTCAAATTAATCCCTCGTTAACTCGAACTATCTCAGAATATTTTCTCGAAACTTTTTCTTACAGTGTGTTTACCTCCCATAGGCCATACGCATTTGCCCGCTTTATCTCGAAACATTTTTTTGGAGGACCACGGATATCTTGAAATACTGGCAGAGAGGACACAAGGCAAAGTCCGCTACAGGCAGCTGATAAGGTCCCCGTTCGAATGCTTACTCCCACTACGCACCGAACGCGGCCGTGAAGTGCAAGTTTAATTACGCGGACCACGCGTCCCCGTTACCGGTTGGTGGCGGCTGGGAGGAGGCCAGCCGCGACTTCGGTAGCTCTGCGTACCAACCCTCAGTAACCATGGCTCAAATAAATGTTGTCTCTCTCTCTCTCTCTCTCTCTCTCTCTCTCTCTCTCTCTCTCTCTCTATCTCTCTCTCTCTCTCCCCGTTACCGGAATGCTGTCTGGCGCGTACATCACTGTGATAGCTGCAGGACGACGCAGCTGATCATGCGGAGAAGGAGGAGCCCCCAGAAGTGACTACGACGGCAGATACAACATAGATGCTGCGTCTACTTCGTAGCAAGGTAGAATGTAGCGGTGGCGACCACCAATTCATGCGATACATTGAGAAGATCGAGTAGGCTTTTCTGGTATGCAGATGCGAACGCGACTTTAGCCGAGCACAACACAGTTCTTTCTTCTGCAATAATAAAGGTTTCTTTTTCCTGCGAATTATTTTGCCTTTATAACGAAATCTCCCCTGTGCAATAGTGCTTTTGTTAGAAGCACCAGCTGCTATTTCAGGGACCTAGCCACAAATTTCCTGCATTTGACTTAACTCGAAACTCCGCGCTTATCTCAAAATTTTCAGCTAATTTTACGACTTTGAGTTAACGAGAGATTACTGTAGATCAACAACGTTTTCAGAATACGCATCAAAACATGAGAAAGTTTTTTTGGGGGGGGGGGAGGGGGTAGGGGGTTAGATAAATGTTGGGTCGTACTAGTTTTCAAGCGGAGTCATAACGGTCTGCGTCTACTTCTAAATCACCAAAGTAGATTTAGCTGACCAAAGGTGCGGGTTTGGTTCCCGGCCGCGGCAGCCGCCTCTTGTGATGGAGGATAAAAGAGAAAAACGCTCGTGTCTTCGAGATTTTGCGCATGCTAAAGATCCCCAAATGGTCAAAATAATCCGGAGCCTCCACTACCGCTGCCTCATCGCCTGTATAGCACCGGCGTGTTAAACCTCATAATTCAAACTAAATCAGCTGAGCAAGCGCAAAACACCGCAGCGAGCAAAGCAAATCTTGCCGCGCGCAGGTGCCGGGGAGCGTCGGCTGTTCAGTTGTCGGCGACAGCAGCGCCGCCGCTATACCGGTTTTATTTTCTGCGCGAAAGTCGACCCGGCGGAGCAATGGGAGAGGCCGCCGCTCGGGCCACTCTAAAACTTCTAGTACACTCTACCCGGAGGCGAGGTCACGGAGACGGCGGCGGCATCGCTCTCCCTTTCCCCATTGGCGGCGCAGCTGACTCACCGGCTTCGCTACCATTCGTCGGAATTCAAACTTCAGGCAGCGAGAGCTCGGATTGGAGCTATTCGAACTTCTCGGGGCCCCAACGAACTTCCCGGGCTATAAAAGAAGCCCGGAGGCTCTCATCGTCGGCTTTCCTCGGCGGCTTCTCTCCGGCACCAGTCTCTTCGGAAGCATCGAGTGAAAGGGGTGCTGTCGCCTTTGTGCGAGTTATGTAACGTTTGCTTACCCTGTACATACTGTATATAAATGTTACTTCAAGTTTTCGTCGGCTCGAGAACTTCTTCGCTCGGCTCTGCGCCGCGTCGATAGCGGACGGAGCAATGGCAACGTCGCTACACCGGTGACTGCGCTCGGGTGGCCAGTCGCAACAGCGGAGACAGCGTCGGGATGGCTGATTCCCAACCTCGGTGACGAGCAGGAAGGCGAGTCACAACCTTGGCGACCGCCCTGGGATAGTCATTCCCAACAGTGGTGCAGCGGTGGGATGGTCATTCCGAACCTCGGAGACAACGGTGGGATCGTCATTTCCCAACAACGGTCACGGTCGCTTGCACGAATAAGAAATTACGGCACCAGTTGCAATGAATCCTTCACCTGGCACAGCACTACATGCTGTACACTTGAAAAGTTATTAACCGGCGCCTGCTCCGGCGGCGTGGTGCAAGTCCAGCAGCGTCAAAGAAGTTGGCCCCTTTCCCCCCGAGGTGACCGGCGGCAGAAGGAACCACAACGAGGCCGCCTAACACCAGGACGCCTTAACACCAGGAATCAAGCGGCCGCTGCCCAAAAGTCTTGCAAGAAAGAGGAGGAGACCACAGCGATGCCGGGAGCGAGTAGAGAAACGGTCAGGTGAGCCCCCTCCCCCACTCTTTCCCACCACCACGATGGCCACCCTCCAGAATTCACTTAATCTTGCCACGCTCAATGTCGTGAGCCTCATTTCCGCAAAGCGTAGATGCTGGACACTAAATTTACCTTGAAGACACAAGGTCGACGTCGCTTTCCTACAGGAAACCGAAATTGCAACTCCGGCTGACGCAAGAAACTTAGTTCAGATTTTTGGCAACAAATACTCGTGCTTTTTCACAGTATCGAGTGTCCGAGCGGGGGGATCGGCCATCCTCAGAAGAAGAAGGAGCTTGTTAAAATTGTCGCCTGCGATTTGGCGAGAGACGGCCGCTTTTGTATGGTCGACGTGATCGTGGGGAGGGAGCTCACCCGTTTCTTTTGCACTTACGCCCCTTATGATTCGCCTGGGCGTGCGGAGTTGTTTGATATACCCCGCCCTCTTCTGTCAGTCCCTGGAAACGTGTTTTTGGGGGCGACTTCAACTGCGTACTAAACTGCTGGGGATAGGACGGGAAGGAAAGGCAATGCGGATCCGTCAGCGCGAATTTTGAAGTCAGTATTGCAAAGCTGCGACTTGGTGGACGGCGCGTTAAAGCAGGAATGGAATGCAGCACGCTTTACGCGGTGTGTCGCGGTCAATCTCAGGCCCGGTTGGAGCGCTTGTACGTGACCCGGGGATTTGTTAACGCAGGTGGTGAGCTACGATATCACACCAGTACCTTTTCTCCTGACCACGGTCTTGTGACTTGCGGGGTCCAACTTGGCCTCACTTTTGCGGTTCACAAGTCACGTAAGCGTTGGATCATGAATGCCACTTTACTAAAAAACACGGTGTTTTTGGAAAAAATGACCAAAAAATTAGAAAATCTTAAACTAGGCGCTGTAGACACTGCCGCCTGGGAGCAGTTCAAGAAGAAGGTTAAGCACGTGGCAATAAACAAAGGCCGAATGGAAGCCGCTGGTGGTAGAGCCAGGGAGCGCGACCTCTTAGAAACCCTTCGTAGCCTCATCGAGGCCGGGCAGAAACAACCAGGAGAATTTCATAAGGACATACAATACGTGAAACAAGAAGTGAGGAAACGAGCTGGAGCGGTGTTACTGGTGATCACTGGTTCGTAGTCGGAAGTGGCAGGTTGAGCACGGGGCACAACCTTCAAAACTTTTTCGGGCCTTCGAGAGGGAGCGCGCTGCTCAGAAAAGGATCAACGAGGTGGAATGCAATGGTGTCCTAGCCTCCGGGAGTGGGGAAATAGCTTCCGCCTTCTTCTACGAATGCTTTTCCAGACTTTTCAGCGACGACAAAGAGCCCGAACCCGTCCCGGAGGAAATATTGCAACATATCCGGAAAGTGTCTGAGGATAATAGAGAGGCAATAAACATGTCCATAACACCCTCTGAGGTAGAGCAAACAATTAAAAAGCTGCAAAAAGCAAATCCCCGGGACCGGGTGGCATCGTTACAGAGTTCTACTTAACTTCCCGCAAAGAACTTAGCCCCATTCTAGCTGTTGGCTTTGAAGGCATACGGAAAGAGAAAATTCTGCCTCCGTCCACGCGGGACAGTCTTCTGGTCCTTATACCCAAATTAACCATCAACAGAATCCACTACAGATGTTAATGACTTCCGTCCAATTACGCTACTTTCAGCTGACTACAAACTACTCGCAAAGATCCTGGCTAAGCGGCTCGATTTGGCACCCGGATGCGTGGTAGGAAACCATCAGACTTGTGGGTTCAAAGGCCGCTCTATCATCACCAACCTACACCGGATGAGGAGCGCCTGCGAGGCGGCAGAGCTAGGCGTTAACCCGTTGGCAGTGCTCCAACTGGACTTAAGGAAACCTTTAGACCAAGTATAGCGCCCCTCTCTGCTAGGGCTCCTACGTCACTACGGGATTGGGGACGTTATGCTAGAGTGGATGGAAACTTGCTACAAAGACATCACCACCAGTTTGGTCTTAAATGGTCTGGCGGGAGCTCCCATCCCCATTCAGAGGTCGGTGGGTTCAGGGATGCCAGATGTCACCAGAGCGTTTCGCCGTGTACCTAGAGCCACTTTGTCGGATGATCGCCACGTCATACACCATCAGTGGCCTTGTACTAACGAGGAATTGCGAGTTCTCGCATATGCGGATGACGTGGCCTTCTTTTGCTCATTCGTGGAGCAGGCGGGTGAGGTGGTATAGCTGGCTGGTCGCTTCTGCCGTTTTTCTGGGGGCAGAAATAAACATGGCTAAGTCATAGGGTATCTGGCTTGGTGAGTCGGTTTGCAATCCTCGACGCCTTTTCGGCATTGATTGGAAGGATAGTGTGGGAAGCTATCTCGGAGTAAATCTGAACCTGACTGGGGTGTGCGTGCCTAAGATGGCGGGGAAACTGGCGGCTGCTGAGAGTAAACTTCAGCCATGGAGGACGAGACATCACCATTTTCTCCATGGCACACGTCTGAAATGCCCTCGTATACCCTGCCATGCTGTATGGCGCACGCATCACCCCTATCGACGCCAGCACAAATCACTAACTCCACCGGTTATGGGCCGTCTTTCTCTGGCGTTCAACATATGAACCCATGCGTCGCTCCAACTTGTTTTGCAGTTTGGAGAAAAAGGAGTATGTAGGCCTTGTGAACTAACAGATCAAGTTGATCGTACGTTTCTTGTATTTCCGCGACCAGCCGGACTCTTTCCTCCGCGTGGAATTACAGTACCTCGGCTACGCACAGCTGACCAGCTGGGTTGCCACGTCAGAGGGCCTTAACCACGGGCTAAGCCACACTGGTTTTTAAAAAGATTTAGCCGATGCACTCGTCGGCTTGGAGGAACAGTTTTCCTGGGAATACCTCCTCACCACTAAGCCCACGAAGGCTTTACTGGGACCTCCTGGTGAAAGTCCTCCCGCCCCTCTTTATCGGCAGCCTCCCGAGAGCGCGCCAGGCACCGAACGTATTGAGGCGTGTGCGAGCCCTTCCTGTACCCACCGGGTCTAAGGATGTTTTTTTTATTGGCTTCCACGTCGGAGTGTTGCCCGTTATGGCACGGCAGGAGTCTCGGGGCTTCTTTATGCCTTACGGCGTAGAATTCTTCCTGTGCGGGAAACGGAGACGCCTGAGCACGTCTTCCTCGCATGCCACACTGCCCGCTACTTTTGGGACGATATTTAGTCATTCTTTGATACCAGGTGGAAGATAAACTGGTCGCGCCTCAGTTTTCTAACGCGGAGGCGGAATGTCCGAGCCTTCGCGACTGCGTTTTCGTCCTGGGCCTCCACTCTCTCTGGAGGGCTCGGAAGAACGTGATTTATGGCTTGGCGAGCCCAAAACCAGCCTGGCGTCACTTCGTTCAAAACGTGAACTCGACCACCAGTGCGCTGGAGGGACCCATGTCAGACGGTACATGGCGCCAGGCATTGGCGAAGTTGTCAGGCGGAGACTTCTTTAAATCAAAGGAGGCCATCCGCCGACATAAACACGTGTTTGTCTCGCTTACGTATCCCGTCTAGCATATACGCTGCAAGGGTTGAGTGGCCATTGAAGGCACGCACGCCAGTTACTACTCATCTTATCCATCTCTTTATTTCCTATTTCTTTTATTTCGATTTATATCGTCAAGTCTGATTCATGCATTATATATTTACCGCTGAGTCCGCAACCTGGTATTGGCATTTTATTTTGCTTGGTGCATTGTGAAAGTTGTTTGCATGCTACAAGCCTCGGTATTGTCTGTAACCGAGAATTTCATTTTTTTTTCGTATATATCTATGTGCATGTGTGTCCATGCATAACAATAAGCCTTGTAGGCACTCTCGTAGTTACACGTCCTATATCCCTTGCCCCCATGTCAACTGTACTTATATTTATTTGTCTAAGGAAGTTACTCTTTGAAAAAAGGCGCCGTGGTGTAATGGTAGCGCGTCGGGTTCCTTGAGTTTTATTTTGGGCGTCGGTGGTTCGATCCCTGCTGGGTGACAATCTTTTTTTTTCTGTACTCTCAGCAGTTCGTCCTTGGGGAGTATCGGAACGGACCAACCGGGTGGCGGACTGACCGTTCGTCCTCTTACAGTTACTCCCCAAAGGGAGTAATGATTGTGGCAAAGGCCGTTAGTACCCCAAAGGACGAACTTTTAGTCCTTTTTACCTAGAAGTGCACCGGGCGCGTCGGGTGTCAAGCTCGGATGCGGACAGCAAGCGCCCGGTAGTAAATCGCTGGGCAGAGTCGACGCAAAGGCGCGAAATGTCTAACTGGCGGCGGCCACTTTTTTTAAACAAATACGACACTGTGCCGATCTGTTTTGAAATGGGGAATTCGGGAAATGACCGGAACCATCTGCAGGTGGCCGCTGAGAAGCGGGGATGAAGCGATGGCGGCGATCCCCTGTAAACAAACTGTGCCAGCATGACACATATGTTATTGGGAGGACGATTCAGGATTTAGTGGTTTCGGACCCTGTGAGTCTACTTCTAAATCAGTGTAACTACGCGTCAGACTTGGGTAGTTTGTTGGTTTTTAGTGTAGCGGTTTCCGGTGCGAATCCTTTCTGAGTATTCACGGCTAGTTTGCGTTGGGAATGGGAAAGGAGTTTGGGACAAGGGGTGGGGCAATTGCTAATTATGGTCTCCGCGCGTAGGAGGCTGTGAGGCCTATACACGGTCAGAACTGTTAATTATGCGTTCTCCTTTCTTTCTTGGGTTCCACCCTCTTTGTGGGCGGGTTTTTCTCAATAAAATCAAGGTTTTGCGGGGTGTTGCTGGGCTGCTTAACGGACAACGAGAAGTCCGCCAGCTAACTTGTCATGCCTTGTAAACTGCAGCGGCAAATTATTTATACATAATCGTTGGCTATGTGCCTCTTATCATCGAGCCGTCGTCAACATCTTTCATCCATCGACCGATCCTCCGCTAGCGTCCAGACTAGTGGGAACCTTAACTGACGCCTTCGATATATGAGCAGGGGCAATGTCCACTGTTTACACGGTGTCGCGCCATAGAGCGCCGCTAGCTTGTACATAATTTATGCCATCCCTGGACACACTGACAAATATTACATCCGAGGATAGGCGCTGTTCCTTAGTATTTTTTTGTAGGTGGGCGTCCTTTTCATTCTAGAGGTTCTGCCATGGTGGGTTCTAGTAGCTATAAGAGCATGCCGTGAGCGATGGGTTCTAGTCTCGCAAGTGGGTGGGTGACGGCTTCTGACATGGTGACTTAGTAGCCAGCCTTCTGAGGTTGTGCTTAGGCTTAGCGCCACTGAGGAGACCATTCTTTGAACCCACAGAAATTCAGAACTGGTTCACACGGTATACACAAGAACGTTACGTTTGTGACTGCGATAGAGAGAGAGACAGCTAAAGTGAAAGTTCATTCATCGCGTCGGCAGACGGCAGAGTAGGTTAGCGCACGAAGCGGAACGGCTTTTTGTTTGATATATCTTCACTTCCTCGAGGCTTTGCCGCTGCGGCACCAGTGACGGAATCTTGGGCAAATTTTTCATAAAATACCCCGTGACTAACGATAGTAAAATTTCCGCATTGCTTACACTGAGTTGCTTAGTGCCGGATTCGACTCTCTATGCATGCGCTTCAGCCCATGCGACTCACTTAACGAGCCGAGAGTGTGACACTTGCTCCCAAGATACTTGCTCCCTCAGCGTTGCCATAGATTGCGTGCCGGCTTGGCTCTCAGTGCGTGCGCTTCAACGAAAGCCAATGGTTGAATCCATTCATATAGTAGGTGCAGCTGGACGACAGGCTGCGAAATCTAAAGCAAAAGATACTTTGAAACAAAACTGTGTAGATGGTATTTTCATTTGTTTCGGATAACTAGGTTTAGAGTTGTTAAACCTCATCCATTTTTCATAAACTTTTCAGGAAACCTGGCAGCCTTTGGAAAGTACAACTTCGATACGCACCCATTTTTATCAGAGAATCAAAAGGAGTATTGAACTGCATTAGAGAACTATCTTTAAAGTTCTGAAGTGAAATTTTGGGCTTTACAAGGGATCTTGTTTGATTATGCGGGTCCTCAACAAAGGATAAGCAGACTAGCTCCTCCCAATAACAAGCAAGTCAAACTGACTTTCATGCTAATGGCGATATCAATACCAAAAAAATCTTTTCACTTTTATATACTAACGACCTATAAAAGATTCGCGCACGGGCTTCTTTCTGCCGAAATATATGTGCTTCCCTTTGAAGGTTTCGAACCTCCAACCTTTGGATCATTCAGGCAGCACGTTACCTCCAGTGGCACCTATGGACAATGGTGCCACTGTACATAATGGTTGGGTTGGCGAAACGAAGCTCGGGACGGCTTCTAGTGGCTGTGGCCACTTTTGTTCTATAATGCCTTGCACGTAAGACAGCATCGTTGCTGGGTGCGAGTTGTATCCACATCTCGCCTTGCCGTGGATGTCGCTCTTGCAAGAACGCGCCGAATGCGGAATGACGAGAACGTGGTTTCCTTCGACTGAACTGCATTGGAGTCAGACAGCAACTTCTGCGACTTTATAACAGCAAAAAATCAAACGTAGCTTAGTCCCATTGCATTTCTGCGCTCAATAGATATGCAGCACAGTTGACAAGCGGTACTAGCCGTCACTTTTTGACCTACTCGAAAAGCAGATCAGTTAAATGGCCTGAAGTCCATGCTTTGCACCAATGTTTTAAACGTGTCATTACACGATGCCCTCCCACACCTATTTGAAACAGGTGCCAACAGGAGGAAATAGAGGTAAAATCTCTTAGAAAAATCAAATTTCACAGCTGTGTGCAGCTAAATCATCAATACACCGAATCGGACCGAGGGGTTTCTTTATTAAAAATTAAATTCGACAATTAGTACCGTATAGATACGCACTAATCAAATGTATGCGTGTTAAAGAAATGGCTCTCAGTGTTAACTGAGAAAAGCCGGTCTCTTTTGTTTTTCACTTGCACAGCATTTGCTGTATTTTATCAGCGGCGGATAGTTCTGTAAAACATGAAGTGAAACTTCATGCCAAGCCTGTCAATGTTAGCAGGGTGAATGTTTGCAGTTATTTCATCCGTCTGTGGATCAGTTTAGCGCATTGCAGAAAAGCAAAATACTATTCCAATTTCGCTCTTTCAGATCTGTCGCAACGCCTTGAGGATTCAATCGGGCGGCAGTTCACTTAAAAAAAAAACGGTGCAAGCTAAGATTAAATAGTTCAGGACTGACTCTTGGAGATAACTAGCACGCTAGCTTATAATGCGTATCCAGAACGTCCGTGTGTGTATTCTCAAACTCTCAGGTTATAAATAAAAAAAAACAGAGTTGAACTAGCAGATTGTCGTTTTGAAAGACTGGAGCCTTGGTGGCGGCTTTTATGAGAAGACTTTTGATCCACTAATAAAAGATTAAGGGAGGTCGATACTACTCCAAAGGTTCATCACGTCACTGCCTCGGGTATTTTCTGCAATCCACTTTTTGGTGCGCGTAGTATGGTCAGGAGTGAAGTAGTTCTTCCAGTCTCCAACGATTCCCTTTCGCACAAAGCCAGAGCCTTCATGCGTTTCCCCCGCCACTCTTAGGGGGCTTTCCACCGGCTCCTTGGAGTCTCCCGACAATTTGGAGGCACGCTGAAGCATTTTCTCTAGCCTCTCTTGGAGACTCTCCTTGAAGAAAATCCTCATGCTTTCGCGGCTGCATGCGTCCAGGACTCGCTCCAGAAGTTGTCTGTCTTCGCGCAGAGATTTTCCGTGTTCCTCCCCGAGGAAGTCCGCAACCCTGATCACTTGCGCTGCAGTGTCCGCCTTTAGCTCTTCGTACGTGACGAACAGTACGTTGGAATCGCGTCGGCGTTCGTACCACGGAAGGAGATGGTCGAAGTAGTTGCCATAAATTACCTGCAAAGTACGGCGATTTGGTCACAACACTTTTTAATTCAAAGCAATGAAAATGCGCGAAAGCTCCGTGATATTGCCAAATCATATGGCTTTGATACCTGTTGTAATCAAAACACCGCGCACTGCCATATCAGGTCGCTCTCTGGCGCATTCATGTGTGCTCATCTCTTGACACCGTTATACAGCAAGAACTGCGTTTTCGTGAAATAACTGATATCAAGCAAGTAGAACTACAGTCGATTTCACTTAAAACGATACAGTTTATAACAATATATCGGATATAACAATGAACCGCTATGGCCCGTCCGCTTTTGTATGCTTTCCATGGGAGAATAACCCGTTTATTACAATGCTCCAGTGCCGCGATATCAGATATTGTGACGTAATCGGATTACAGTAAGCTCCGAAAATGCGAGCTGCCGCCGGCTTCTCCATGCCAACCACGCCGACACCATGCGCCGCGATGCGCCTCGCATCCCGTCCACCCCTCAGAAAAACGAGTCAACTGCGTCGCTTACGAAGAAGCAAGAGGGGGAGGAGAACAGTTTGCCTTCCAAACTCCCCTCGCCATGCTGCGGAGTTAGCGCTGTCCCCGTGCCTGCTTCTTTGAATTTGACTGGGTGCCCCTTACACTACCTCCGTTTTTCCGCGGATCAAACATCAGGGCCGATGTTTTGAAAATGTCTGAGTGCCTCACTGAAGAGGCGATCGTTGCGCGGATACCTGCTGGACAGCAGTGGCAGTGACAACACTGACGACGCGGTTGCACAGTCTACTCGGGTAGCACCTTCGCAGGAGGCCCAACGCATGATAGTCTCTCAGGGACTTCGTTTCCACCAAGGACCCTTCGCTCAGCTAGGTGAAGCACCTATAGATGCTCTTGAAAAGATGTGCGCCAGCTTCAGGTGCAGCAAACAAAGCTGACCGAGTATGGCTTCTTTTCCACAAATAGGTCGCAGTGCAACCTTGCTTGCCTGCAAATAAAATGTTTTGAGCTCTGCTCTGTCTTTTTATTTAGCAACCCGCATATAACAATCAGCGGTTATAACGATGGGATTTCTTGGCACTTTAATATATTTATGAGCGGAAGGCGTATTTACACGGAGACTAAAATGCACACCCGCTTTCACGGCATTCCGTATCACGTGTATGCCTGCTACGCATTTGTGAATAAGCATGAAAGGCAGGCGTGAATAGCGCGGCAGTTATTTTTCATGCTCAAAGATCACTGGTTCGGTGCTCTGTTGGAGAATTTTATTATTTTGCCAAAAGCCGGTGGTTGGCTGTGCGAAGACTAGGTGCCCTACAGCAGCCCACCAATGCCAGCAATTAACTTCGGCCCGCCATGCTCACCGTATCCGTCATCAACAGGAACTCGGTAAGAGCGAGCAAAGAGAAGTTACGGATTTATGCTAAATATGAGGGGCAGGCAACACTACAAGTGAATGAGAACGGCAAGTCCAAGCTGCAGAAACAACTCTCGCCTCTGCAGGGATTTCTCAGCCACTGCCAAAATACATGTATGCCGTTCGGTACCTTTGCAGGCAGTTAAGTACGGGTTGTACTGTGGCCATCACCACACTTATCTCGAACACGGGAGCCCGTGGCGCGATCTTCTACTGGGGCTTTCTGACGGCGCGCATGCGCGCTGTGAGAGTCGGGATAGTATGGAGCTCATCGCGCGCATCGTCTCACCGCGCGACAGCCCGTCATCTGCTGCATGCGTGCTGCCGGCGCAACACAATTAGCCGACGTTGCCAGTGGCGGTGAACATGAACAATAAATAGTGCGCTACTGAAGAAGTTTCGTGCTTTTTACTGCATAGACGCAGCGATTTAAGACTGAAAATTGTGGACATATATCCCTAATTCCTGATATTCATATGAAGGAATAGAATAGAATAAAATAACGCGCCGTCGTTATTCTGACTGCTCTCGTGTAGCACCGAACTGCCCTGCGAGAGACACGGCCCACAACGGGTTCGAGAGCGAGCCACGACTCTCGCGCGTGTACGTTTTACGTCACTTCACAATGTAGCTGTATCTATTATTGTACAGGGGTTTATTAGGCGGGAAACCACGATACAAACGCTACACTGCACTACGCATATAGCCCCTGGTGCATACACCCGTCAGCGTGTGCCCAAACGGTCTGCGGGCGGCCGTTAGCGCCCGCCGGCGTTAGCCGGCAGCGGCGCTCGCTGAAATAGGGGAAGGGGCTCTTTGTGGCCGCTATACATTTCAAGCCACTGGACTCGACCGGGCGGCATCGGCGCTCGTCCGCTGACCTTAGACGGCGCAAGCCGTCAGAGCGCGGACGCGGGCAACCAAACAAAGGCGTGGAATCCTAGATAAACGCACTGACGCAAATCAAGGCATTCGCAAATCGGCACGGTGGATGTCATGACCCACGGTATTGGGAAACAACGCCAAAGCAAGAAAAGGCCAAAAGTGGATGAAAGGCATTTACGTACCGTGCGATCGCTGTAAGTCGAAAGCGCGGTCTCTTGCCGGAGCGTACACTGCACGCAACTAGCGCGCCGGCCGCAGCCAGCCGACTGCACAAGCAAAGCTCGCTACGGTGTGGCAGCAAATGGACTGTCAAACGCTACCCACGTTGGGCGCCAGAAATGTCTGCCTGACCTGTTCAATGCAGCGCAGCCTGCCAAGGTGCCCACCATGGGGACGAGAGAGCCGTGCCGTAAACGGCAGCGGCGGCCATCGCCACGCGTGTGAAGTCACTCCGAGAAGAGGGAGTAGGTCCTCAGAACTGGATTTATTTTCAGGTATTCCACGGTACAGCGACCAGCCCTCGTATGACACTCCTAGCCTTAGGGCAGACAGGGGGGTACCCGCTGAACGTACACTTCAATCCCAGAGCCCGACGCGTAGGGCAGGTAATTGGCAGCTGTTAGTCCAATGGCGTAAGCCACCGAAGCGTTGCGGGTGGTGTGCCCCGGATAGAACTGGAACCGACCACCAGACTGACTTAGTAACCAACAACAACTCCAAACACCTGCGCAAGCATGGAGCGCGAAGTCAGAGGGTGCATGCAAATCCGACTCCCGGTACGTTCGCCGACCTCACAGAAGGAGAAAACGGCGGTCGCTCAAGTCGAAGCGAACAAGCAGCGTGCGAGCACGGTACCTGTCGGAGTCGGCGCCCAGCCAGTCTCTCCTGGGTCCGACCGAAGCGCGCGCCCGCCGCCGCGAGCCCCTGGGCGGGGTCACTACATCACGCCCGACGTGGACCACGGACCGGCGCGTGTTGGTCAACTCGCACCCCCTTACAGGGTGAGGGAGTGAGGGGCTATCCTCGCCCCTCTTAGAGAGGGGTTCGCCGGCTAGCGGCCTCGGGTTTTTGTGAGCAGTCCCAATAATATCCCCACAAAATTAAGAACAAATGGCGAGTTTTACTTCGGGGTCGAACACCCATTCTGTCGCCTTGGCGTTCATAAGCAAGAACCTCCACTGCGAGTTTATGAATCTTTCATGCGGGACCACACTTACTATGCGCGGCCACTGCACGCATCGTCTGTGGGGGTGTCATCTATATGAGAAGTTTTATTTTGGTGGGCGTACACATGTACCAAACACCGGTGATGTTGAACTACCTTTTACGCCAGGCAGGTGGGGACGCACCCGTCTCGGTGGCCAAGTGGTGAAGGCGTTGTGCTGCTGGTCACAAGGGTGCGGGTTTGATTCCCGGCAGCGACGGCTGCTTTTCTTATGGAGGCGAAAAGCGACAACGCCTGTGTTTGAGACATTTCGGTGCATGTTAAAGATCCCCAGGTGGTCGAAATTAATCCGCAGCCCTCCACTACGCGCGCCTCATTGCCTGTGAAGCGTCGGCGCGTTAAAATTAATCAAATCAATCAAGTGTAGATGCGCGCATATATAAATCACCCCAGGAAAAGCAGGCGGTAGCATCTCAACTTGCCCAGAGTTCCTGAAGGAGGGACGCGCTGAATGGTCGAAGTGTTCAAGAAGGGCTACTCCCGGGTACGAAGGCCGAATCCGGGACACCCCTCGAGGCCGCCCAACGAGAGCTACCACCAAAAATGAGGACTCATCCAAAGTCGCGGCTGCTGTCGCGAAGACCTTCATTATCTCAAGGGAGATCCAGATTCCCCTTGCGGCGGACGCTTCAGACTAGACAGTGCCTCGGGGGTTGTGAAGCGTTCGCCTACGCAGTGCTATTGCGGCCAAAAGCCACTTGTCTCTGCGTCAAGTAAGGAGGCGCGGCTGCGGTTAGCCATTTCTCACCGGTCGTGGACGGTGGAAAACTGGGGATGAGTTGTGTTTTCAGACGGGTCGACATTCTCCAGCCAACATGAAAACCGTGTGCGTGTATGGCGACCCCACGGCACACGTTAAACTTCTGCCATGGCTGTTGCTTTTTTCACTCGCAATAAGCACACTTCAATAAACGTGTAGGGCTACGACACCTAACTTTTCAATAGACTTTTTTTGGGAAAAGCTCTGAGTAACAATAGGCATTAACGTGCTTCTTAGTCTATCTGTTTTGTGCAATTCGCTTGCGGTGCATCATGCGTGGTTAGACTTACTGTAGATGTGCGCAGCTTCGTTGAAACTGAGATGGATTAACCTCAATGCTCGAACGCAAAGGTGTGCTTCACTGCCCATATCTCACTGCCCCGTTTTTATATCGACTCTAGGGTAACCATGCGGTATCCCATACAAAAATGCCTTGTGGGCGTCTATAAAAAATGTATGGTGAGCTATGGCCGCCTTTGGGTCTCTTTTTTCACCCATAAAAGGGCATAAATTAGGCTATAGCCAGCTATTGAAGTTTTTATGCATCCTGCACTAAAGAATGTAAACCATACAATTCTCTTTAGACGACTATAGAACATCCTAGTGGGTTTAGTCTATAGAGCCACAGCTATTCAGGTTACTGTAGCCAGGTAAAGAAATATGTATGGCTTTAGTTCTATAGACCAGCCACGACAAAGCTCGTTTGGCTGGCCATAGACCATTGTTTAGTTTTAAGTCTACAGACTTGAAACCATTCAGCTGTCTTTTGGCAGCTATTAGGAAGGGTTTTGTGATAAAGCTAAAGAGAGACAGCCATAAAAGCTATTTTGGCTGGATATAGGCCATTGTCTAGCTCTATGTCTACATACATGGAACCATTAAGCTGTCTTCTGCCAGCTATTGGAGAAAATTTGCCCTAAAGCTAAAGAGAGGCAGCCATAAAAGCCTTCTGCGGCTGGCTACAGCGCAATATATAACTGTAAACCTTTAGACGTGTGACAATTATTCAATATTTAGCCGGCATTAGGAAAGAGTTTGGCGCAGAATTTACCGGCCTGCATCCATAAAATTTCTTAGCTAACTACATAGTGACATAAGGCTCCAAGTCTCCAGCCGCTAATGAAAAGTGTTAACCTATAAAGGTATAATTCGAACAACCATTAAATCCAATTCCGCTGGTTTCAATATGACTTATGACGCGAAATTCATATACTCATGGTTTACCTAGCTACATATACAACACAGATTGGATAGTTAACGATGATGAGGTTGATCGGCCGGTTATATGAAAGTATTTGTTGAATAACGTTAGGTACTTGATTATACCAACAATACGGGAAAAGTACAAATAAAGGCAGCTACTGATTAACGCTCAAATTCAGGTTGCAACTTTGGATACTGCGCGTCGGCAAATCTTGCAAATGAACGTTGACCTGAAAGACAATAATTCGGAGAATTCTTCCTCTGCGGCCCTTCGCTGCCGCCGTCAAGTAAAAAAGCGGGATTCTCTGAAAACGGCCCTCTCAGCATCGAAGAAAATTGGAAAGAACTTTCGCCGTCCATGGTGCGTGCGGATGGGGTAAGAATATAGTGGCAGCTGCGAACAACCGCATTCCTTCTCCTGTGGAGCCCACTTTGAGATTAGTGATTGAGAAAGGGGGAGAAAGACCCCTGCTGGACCGAAGGAGGCACGGGAAGAAAATTCTGGGAAGCGATGAAAAGGTCAAGGGGACACCCCTGCTTGCTGTTTTATTTTCGGTTGTTTGGCACACTGGCTTTGGCGTTGGATACCGAATGACACGGCCGGGCTGTAGGGGCAGCGTGCGCGCACCGCGCGTCGACGCTTTAAGCCAGTTTTACTTTGTGCGATTTTCCCTGCGAATTCGCAGATGCGGCGCGCTCGTGCTGCAAAACGACCATTTTTCGTTGCTGCGGCAAAGTGCCAAATGTTTGGAACGATCGAGCATCCCCGGCGAACGCCGCTCGTGCGGCGTGGAGGCGGTACAGGGGCCGGAACTTGCGGCCAATAGGAACACAGCTAGGTGAACGTCACGGTCACGTCACTGCATCACCATTTGCACGCTTAGAAACCAGATGACGTTGCTTGCATGCGCGCGGCGTAAGCGCGGGCGCATCAACACAAACGTACGCATGTGCACAACACGTTGTCAAGCGCCATATTCAACGAATGTTTCATCGATGGCCGCACATGTAACGGACATCACAGCAGTTCCGAAGAAGTACATAATAGCCGAAGAAGTCCCGTCCGAGGTACACCAAAATGTGCTAAGCACGCACAACAAGCGAACCAAGGGTTGCTTGCTGTGTTTGTGTTCTGTGCTATGTGTGCGTATATTGAAAAATAATTGGCAATCGTTTAATGAAACTGCTAATAAATTACTGCAAAACAACCTGAGACAACTTCCCCAGAAAGTACAATAAATATTATTTTTTAACGTGCACAATAAGCTTTCCTCGTGGCAGACCTAATTCGGTCTGCAAACAATGTGTTTCTGAAGTGCGAAAATCGCGACGTTCGCAGCCATGTGGACGAAAGTTTCCAGGCATTGCGAACTTCGCAAGTGCGAAAGTTCGTTCCACCGACTTCGCAGGCGAAAAACGCACCATGTAGAACCGGCTTTAGCCCGGCCGTGAGAACGAAATTTTTCGTTGAAAAGAGGGTCAGGCGTTACGCGCTGTGTTAGTATTCGTGTGCGCAGAAATGATAGTGACAGACAATTTTCCCTGAGTACTGAGAATAGATATAGTTTTTTTCAGATGAAAACACAAAACATTAGGCGATGTTCTATTTAACAAATAAAACAATTACCAGCGAACAAGTTAGAAAAAGGTCGAAAGATGGGCACGTATCTCCGCGCTATTTGCTAGCGCGACGGACCTTTTTATACCGGGTCTAGACCTTTTCGGTACAGGGCATTTTGGTACGGCCTTTCGGTACACGGTCGGGACAGGCGTTTCGGACGTTTCGGGACACGGGCGTTTCGGTACAGGACATTTCGGTACAGGGCGGTTCAATACAGGTCGTTTCGGTACGAAAACGAATTCGAGCGAGCATTTGAGGCAGTGAAATTCGCGCGCGTTGTTAACATGGGAGTTAACAAATGTGAGGGGCCGATACTGCTGACCGCCACTCAGCATAGACTTGTACTGGTGCATCACGCTCAAAGATTTACCAATATTTAAACCAACTTTACCCGATGAATGGTTTTACTGCGTTAGCTCAGCCTCATTACTGTGCTCGCCACCTGAAGCGCTTGATATCTGTAGTTCTAATCAGCGAAGGGGCACTAATCAAGATTTTAGCCATCGATAATATTGCACCCTGCAGCTTAGAAACTTTTGCTTTTTGCCGAAAATAGGCAAACCTTAGCTATGAACCTTTTTCCAGTACTGGTCCTCCTAGCCAACGCCGCCTGTATTAACATTGCCTGACGCGTCGCGCGCTTTTCAATGGGAAGGGTAGGGACGCTTAGTTCAGGCACTGATCCGCTATGTGGCGCGTGCCGGCGGACATCTCGCCTTACGTCACTGCTCGCGAGTCGCGAACGCTGCACCCACTTCTACGACGTGTGTCTGTCAGCTTGCCTGTTGGGCTTCAAGGGCCGTTTCGCTCACATCTTAGCCGCGACGGGGCACTAGTTCTGTGGCGCACTGGGGATCTCGTTCAACGTGTCGCTCGCTTCATACTTGCTGCATTTTTCCAAAGATAAAGACGGAGGCGGACTGAAATAGTGTAAGAACATACTGATTGTCGGGTAGACATATAGCTAACAGAAAAACGATATTTTCGGATGGGGCAGCCATTATTTTACTGATATTTTTTTTCTGGAGTATTTAGAGAAGAAAAAATTGCGTGCACGTTTTTTGTTCAGGCGCTCACTTCTACGATTACTTTCCAATAATATCACGTGCTTGTAAACTTCAGAAAATTATAGGAAACAAAAGGATAAGCAGCTGGGATCCCGCCACGCTGTCCGGGCGCTTCTACAGTACAGTCCTCAATTTTAGAAGTGCGTACCGATGCGGAGTGCGAACAGCGGGGTCAAAACAATACCTAAATGCGGAGGGCATAGAGGTGGGATGCCCCACTCAGAAAATTTCAGGGCCTGTGATCCGAGTAGATATAAGCGCGCAAAGCCGGCATCAGCCTGCGGCAGCGCAAGGGATTTTGCTTCGTGACAAAGGAAGTTTTATCAGTGACAGACCAAGACAGACAGGCATGGTGAAAAACAAGAAGGCGTAGGAGCGCCGCCTCGGGAACGCTAAACAACTTTCCACTATTTTGCATAGTTTCCGAGAAGCGGCGCTGGCTGGCGGACATGAAAGCACGCTGGAAGGCTACGGAGAGGGGAAGGGTAGGAGAGAGCAACAGGAGAGTGGCTGTTTGGCCATTTTTCGCTCACGCGTTAGGCAATGATTATACAGGCGGCGTTGTCCTAGCGGTCGCCACGGCGAACCTAAACTGGCAGTAACGCACACCCCCAAAAATGTTTGGCTTTCGGGGTACTCGTGAACGAAGTATCCTGGCCCTGCAGTCCCTCTCGCACCCACGTGTCGCAGGTTCCTTTCCGTGTGCGGTGGCACTCATTTACGCAGCCATTGTCGCAGGTACTGCACAAAGTGATAACAAAATAGTTGATCTCACTGATTTTAGAAACAAAAACAGGTGATAATAAGTCGTCAAAAACGAGTGAAAAACACAATGATACTGTCTCTGATTTGTTATATAAAATAGTGGTGATGATAAGTCGCTAAAAACAAAATAATGAACAATTACGTTGTGTAAATGCTATAAATATCCCTGCTAGTATTTAATACATAAACAGACTTTCTTTCTGGCAAATCCGTTTAAACCATTTCCTTGCCTAAAATAACGCAGAATTGAAAGCAAGAACATCTGTAATAAATAGGTACGAATTGTGTGCTTGCAACCACCCCATCGACAACGCGCGCACCCTGAAGCGGTCGCCAGAATTCGTCTTTTTACCGAAACACCCATGTCCCGAAAGGTCCGTGTCCCGAAACACCCCTGTCCCGAAACGCCCGTGCACCGAAAAGGCCGTACCTGAAACGCCCTGTACCGGAACGCCCTGTACCGAAAGGGCCGAGCCGGCTTATACAAGGATGTACTCATTCAGCCCCGTCTCGTCTCCTTGCTCATGTGCGCAGGCATGCCACGTGTTGCCTGGTTCTTGAAATTTACGATTCGACCGCAATGTGTTCGTGTAGATGGTGTGACGCCAAGCAAATGTGTCGCTTTTCGCTGTCGTAAATTTCGGTGTTTACGGTGACAGCGTTACGATTAATTCAACATCAACTTCAAGTCATGCGAAAATGGATATCTGCGATACCGCGACAGGAATTTCATCGTACGCAAAACTCCAGGGTGAGTGATTGAAGAGGCTGTATAGTGCGAGAAATGCAGGACTTTTTTTGGTGTTCAAGAATACGTTTCCAAAATACCCTGCACCACATGGGCATTGCAACGTAGACACAAGTGAAGATTTGGCCGCGGTGATGTGACAAAGATAATTATTTTTTCGCCAACTGAGAAAACTTACAATGAACTAATTGGGCGGTCTTGGAAAACGTTTTTTTTTTATTATTGCAATGTGTACGACCGTCTTTATTTTTAATTCAGAGTGCATTTCCATTTTAGCCACCGTACTTGCAGCTTTGTGCGTTGAGTACTGAGTGTAATGAACGACTTCTGAGTGCTCTCTTTTCTGTGGACTACCCAGCACCTGTAGGTATTTGTGTCTCGGTGGGCGTTCGCGGGGAATGTGCCGCGTAGTGTGGCTGTCGATCGAGTAACGTAAGCGTGAGCCAGAGTGTTTGAATGCGTGTGCTGTGTGTTTCGATCGGCGTATGTGAACAACTGTTTACTGGCAGCGAAGTAGCAAAGATAGTAGCCCTTTATGTAATGAATCAGATGAATAAACCCCTTGGTTTTGCTTTGCTTAATGCCTGTGTTTAAGCCTTTTGTGAATGAAAACTGGCGAAGTGTTTGCAATCGCAACCTTGCACTCCCCCTATATCGCTGAAGTGTTCACGGAGCATATATTACAGAATGCAGCTAGGCACACAACCTAAGTGCCACAGGAGAAGTTCTAGAGATCCGCAAGGCTATATGCCAGCATGGCAGCGTGCTGATAATTTCTCAGCTACTGCGGCTGTCGCTGTGTTTCAAGTAGTGGTGATTCTCTTCTGGCTGCAGCCCATGCAAAAATATCGTATGGTCGGCATTGAAAACCCTTCTTATGGTTGTCTTTAGCTATTTGGCCCAATTATGTTTAGACGTTTCTATGGCTGTCCTAGCCATTCCTATCGACATTCCTATGGGTGTCTTTAGCTTCTTCTATAGCCATAGCGATATCGAAAGAAGTGCTAAAGACAGCCATAGAACGGCTATAGAAGAAGCTAAAGACACCAATAGAATGTCAATACGAATAGCTAAAGACGACCCTAGAACCGGCTATACAAGAAGAGACATCCATGGTAATGTCGATACACGAATATCTAAAGAAACACCACAGACCCGCCTACAGAAGACGCTAACGACACCCATAGGAATGTCGATACGAATAGCTAAAGATAGCCATAGAACCAGCTATAGAAGAAGCTAAAGACACACCATAGGAATGCCGATGCAGATAGCTAAATACAGCTGTATAACCGGCTATAAAAGAAGCTAACAGACACCCATAAGAATGTCAATACGAATAGCTGAAGACAGCCGTAGAACCGCTTATAGAAGAAGCTAACGACACCCATAGGAATGGCGATACGAATCGCTAAAGACAGCCTTAGAAACGTCTAAAGATATTGGGCCAAATAGCTTAAGACGACCATAAACGCGGTGGCTCAGGGCGAAGGCGTTGCGCTGCTGAGGAGGAGGTCGCGGGTTTGATTCCCGGCCGCGGCGGCCGCTTTTCTGATGGAGGCGAAAAGCAAAAACGCCCGTGTGTACGAAATTTCAGCGCACGATAGAGATCCCCAGGTGGTCAAAATTAATCCGGAGCCCTCGACTACGGCGCGCTCATCGCCTGCGTTGCGTCGGTGCATTAAACCCCACAATGAATCAATCAACGACCATAAAAAGGATTTTCTATAGCCGACATTACAATATTTTTGTATGGGATTGTCGTGTTCATGGAGCATTTGCTACCGAAGAAATCCTAGTAATTAGCGTTAGAGGGGAACAGGTGACAGTGAAGTATTTTGTCGTACCGTGAGTCTAAGTTGGGTTTGTCACTCTTGCCCCGTACTTACTGCAGGCAGTCAGCTTGCTGACTTGAAACGTCCTACTTTCCCTCAGAGCTTCTAGCGGCAATATCTTTCTCGCCCTGTTTGCGCTTTCAGGTGTTTAACGGCGCTCTAAGATAACACCGCTGACACGTCCGCTATCGCCGCACATTATTTTCTGCATGTAACGTGTTTAGTTGCAGCCACAATCCGGCCTATCCTCGGTATTCAATGGCGTGGAATGTATCCAGGCAACCCAGTGTGCGCCACCATATCTGTGGCCAAGCGTCTGTTGCTAGGCGACGTTGGGCGCACGGCCCGCAGATCAGGCACCTTTCTTCTCTTCCATGCAACCGTGTGAGTGCGCTCGTGGCCTCCGCGATTCGCGCGCCGCCGGTAGCCGATCGCGAAGGCCACGGTGCGCCGTCACTCGTTACGTCGGGCTCTGCGGGATGGCGGCACTTGTCCGTGCTAAGCAGGATGTGCGGCACTTGTCCGTGCTAAGCACGACTGTGAAACACATGACTGTGTTTCACGTTACGAACTCTTTGCCGAACACAAAGTATTGCGTCGAGTTCACTGTGAGTGCGATTAATAACATCTCTGTTGGCGCCACAGTTTAGAATCGGATTGGGAACGGAGCAGGTAACGCACGCCGGTGTCTTTTTTTTCTTCGGCGTGCGGCCGCAGTGGCCCAGGCTGCGCCGTGTCCGTGGCGCATCGGCCATGTCTGTGGGCGTTTCCAGTGTTGCTAAGCGAAGAAATTGACCGCTAAAGTTTTCAACAAATACCGTCTATAGGTGCAGTGTATCGCATCCAGGTACAGGGAGGACGTCAGCGCGTCGGGGCTATTTCAAAGCGTGGATTTGGGCCGTTCCACCGTGCCCAGGGCGCTGTAACGGCGGCCAAGTACTGCCACATGACCGACACAGTGTCGTTCCATCCACCAGTGGCGTCTTCCCGAACAGAGACTTCCTCTTTCAACAGGACTTGGCCCCCATCAGCTGCAGGCCCACCCGCAGCAGATCGGCATCGAGCAGCTGGCATGGGTGCCTCAGGGAGCCGACCGCAACGTAATCGAGAACATTCGGGTTGCAAGAAAGGGCAGTGAATCGGACACCCGTGCCGTTCGCCAGTGAGGACGAGCTGTGAGCCGCAGGTTTCGCAGAATGGCATCGTCTGTCAAGCGACGCATCACTCGTGAAACCACTCTACGAATCGCTTCCGTCATGAATGTTTAGTGTCATCGAAGTGAACAGCGACATTGCGCGCTTCTAAGGACGTCTCAACTGGCTTCTTCATCTTTTTTTAGAGCCCAGCCCACCATCTTTCACTAGAAAGCTTGAAATAAAGCGATTGATTGATTGATTGATTGATTGATTGATTGATTGATTGATTGATTGATTGATTGATTGATTGATTGATTGATTGATTGATTGATTGATTGATTGATTGATTGTAGGGTTCAACACGCCGACGCAACGCAAGCGACGAGGTGCGCTGTAGTGGAGGGCTCCGGATTAATTTTGACTACCTGGGGAACTTTAACGTGCGCCGAAATCTGGTATACACGGGCGTTATTACTCGAAATAAAGTGTTTCTTTCAGCCATGCACGGTGCCGCACCTGCATGCCAAGCAATTTGCGTGCTGGCGTCGGCGACAAGCACGTCAGTAATTCCTGTTTGCCTTCAAAAGCATACAAAAATGTATTCACCTTCAAACAACGTCCTTAAAGCTTTGGCTCTGGCTACTATAGAGCTCGCGGTGACGGTTCTTGCTTATGAACGCCAAGGCGGCAGAATGACTGTGCGAATCAGAGGGAAAACCCACGATGTGTTATTGCCGTCCAGCATCAAATCGCTGCTTCTCCGCTGCAAAAAAAAAAGCACTGAACCTCTTCAGCAACGCAGTATTTATTTTTCATGTTCACGGCCACTGGCAACGTCGGCTACTAGTTTAGCGCAAAGCACGCATTTAGCAGACGACGCGCTGCCGCGCAGTGAGACGATGCGCACGATGAGCTCTGTACACTATCCATACCACGGAGCAAGAATAAAATAGGAGGGGAAACTGAGCTTCCTGGGGCAGCCTGATAACTTCACAAGCAGATGGCCAACGTCAAGTTTCCGGCATCTGGCGGCAAGCGAAGCAAGTGCGCGGTCATCGCCACGGCCGGCGCGCGTTCTGTTCGCGCTCGCCCAGTCCAACCCGGCCGCGGCATCGCGTCGGCATTTCGCCAGCCCGCCGAAGCATTCCGTGGCCGAAGCGAGAGTGTGTGCGCTCTTCTGCGCTTCCGTTGGCTAAAGAGGCCCGCCTTCGTGATTAATTTTCTGTCAAATTAAAACCGGCCGGTACGAGCGAAATAACGAGGCTTTTAAATGCAGAGCATTTCAGTAACTCACGATGTCACCCGCGTTGACGTCCGTAGTCGTAGCCCGCACCCCTCCCCTACACTATTTAAAAAAATACTATCCGGCGCCTGGTTTCGATCCCTCGACCCTGCGGGCGGAACGCGATGTACATGGTGCTCTACCCACTGCGCCACAAAGCCGACACAGAAATGGGAGGCTACGAACGCGCCTTATATCCTTGACTCATTCAAACTACGTCAAGAAGCTGCTGATACAACGCATTCATTACCAGCAACTCCCCAAACACTAAACGTTAACGCAATACACCCACCCCCTATGCGACGCATTTACTCGAGTCCCCCTCGCGGGGAGATGGGCCCAATTTACGATAGTAAGCGAAAAAAAGTGGCAGTGCAACGCCGGCACGCGGGAGAAAAAGCAAGCACAAAAAAGAACAGAACTCCCGCTGGCGCAGTTTCAGGCAGGGGGCGCGCGAGCCCTGCGAAGGCGGGAAATTTGAATTTCATTGGGTGATGGCAGTGAGGGATAACGGCGCTACAGTCAATTATGGCGAATCACTGCTCTGCACTTCCGTCCGCTTTCACATTGAGTGGAACGGCTTTAATTTTTTTCTTTGAATGCGTAAGTAACCTAGCGTGAGCACCAAGCCCACAATACAAACCTGTAAACGCAAAAAAATGTAAAACATGTAAACGCACGGCCTCATCTCGCGTGCGATGCCCTCGAAGCGAGTTGAGTGCACCGGCGAACTAATGACGCGTGCACGCGCGCGCGCGCGCGCTACGTCCGAGATAAACGCGCGTTCCGTCCCCGCGTCGCGCAGCAGCTCGAGCGCATAGCGATTCACGCCTTGTGGCGAATGCTGCAAACAACAGTATTGCTTTTAATACATTCAACCAGGTGCCGCTTGTCAAATTATTCGCCGCCGCAGCTGCGGAGATCCGTAGGTCGCCGTAGTTATCATTGTGACATCTGGTCGCTCGATCGCGCCGGCCGCAATGGGCGTTTCCTCTCCTATATATTCTTGCTCCATGATCCATACCCTCACAACGCGCATGCGCGTAGTTTCCTGCGCGGCGCCAATTCAATAATAGCTCGCTCCACACGCTCCCGTGTTCCGTCCAAGTGAGACCGTTATAGTACTATCGTGATACATTGTAATACGAAGAACGCAGCCCGCAGCTTTCAGTACATGCCGCGCATCCTAGCGACGGGCCGCGTATGCCCGGTAGAAACAGGTTACCGTAGTTCATGACCAAGCTTGGTAGCTACAAGTGTCTTTCCATCGCATGTTGGGTGCGTGATACGGTATAAAAAATTGGCCGCGTATCTGCTCCTTTCGTTGGAAATGGCCGTCAAAAGACGATAGTCTTTATCGGCTTTTGCGAAGTAAAGGCCTCCCTTCGCTTTCCCGCTCACCTCTCATGTTGTTCCTCTTGCGTCGCGCTCCTCCCAAGGTAAAGACGCCAAAGGTTTGCTTAAATCATTTTAAATTTCCCGCGTTCCACTGGTCAAAACCGGGTGTCTCGATGCCAACGCTACGTACGGCGAACACACGCGTGAATCGAGGCGGCCTACCTCATCGTTTATAGAACCGCGTTTCCCTACTTCACGTGCGTTGCAAGCAGAACGTGGAACCTCTAGTGGAACCTTGCGTAACTGTTGCCGGTTGATTTCTTAAAATGCCGCCAGAAGCTACAGTGGCGCGGGCGACAGCAGGCGACGGCGGACTTAATTCTTTTTCTGCAGTTGATGAAGTATTTAATTTCGCAAAAGTGAAGCATGTTTGATTTTTTTATAAAGGAACATGCAAATATCACTTCTGTATTGATTTGTCTCATATTTGCGTAATGTGTTGTTCTTCTTCAATAATGTTGACAAGTATGAACATTACACCGGACATAGACGGGTAGATTTAGCTGTGACTATATAAGACTATTGCGCAGGCATTGTTTTGCTTTGGCCGGGTGGCTGAATCGAGTCACAGACAGACAGACGACAGGCAGACAGACAGACAGACATACAGACAGACAGACAGACCAAAATTCTGGGTTTAAGTCGCCCAAGAAAGACTATCGTCTTTAAAAAGATATAGCAGCGTGCAACGTTTCGCTCAGCGCAGTGACGAGTTAGATAACGCTCGCGTGAGCGGGCGCCTAACGGGACGGGAAGACAAACCAAAGTGCTCATAAACCGCATGATAGTCTTTGTAAATCATGGCTCAACACTGTTCTGTTCCACCTACTACGATAAGAGCTGATGCAAGCGAGTGGCAACCTGCGCACGCCAGAAAAGGAGGAGCGTTTATTAGAGAGTTTTAGCTGACCGTTTTCGACGGCCCGCTACGGTATCGGCGGTCCGCTCAGCGCAGCTGGAGCTCCGGTTGCACTGAGCGGACCGCCGATACCACAGCGGATTGTCTACAACGGTCAGCTAAAACTCTTGTACCTCTAAGAGATCGCCCTCTTCCTCTTCCTCTTGCCAGTAATGCCGTTGCAGTGCGGACGCAGGTGGCCGCTCGCTTGCAGCCTCTCGTTTCTAGTAAGTGGAGTGCACAGAGTTTCTTACTATGTACATTAGAGAGGAATGAGGCACTAGTGTCTATGCGGCTCAGATCAAGGAGGTCTGTGTCGTAAGGGGCCTCCGTTATACCACGCGCTCGCCTTAGTTTCGATTGGCTTGGATTGAAACGTTTTCGTGGCCGTATATTGGAACACAGGCTAACAAAAACGCAAAGAAAGGGGTGTTATTACCCCAGTGTAAAAAATACAGGCTATTTTAAAGCTGAGGAAAAAGGATGTAAAGCGCATTTTATTGCCGAAACGGTTGTACCTACTATTTTGCAGGTCAAGCTGGTTGTTAAAAACAATTTTGATATTTTGGTAAAATTCATTACAGGCTCTGATTTGGTTGATTTTACAATTATTCCGAATCATAAGTTGTTTGAAAAGCGTGGAAATGTTTTTCAGCGTGCCTTCGAAAACGTCGCCTTCGTGGTGAAACGGTGCACCGACCATCTGCTACAGTTTAGCAAAACTTGCTGGTGAGCCAGTTGTTTCATACTTGAAAAAAAAGAAAAAGAAAACGTGCCCTTAAACTTGTTAAACAGTCGTCAGCGAATACAACGTATAAACGGACACAGGTGCCCGTGTCTATCGTGTCTAGTCTTCATCGAAGTACATTTGTTTCTTTTTTTTTCGTCAGCTACAAACTCTCGCGGAGGCATATTACCCGCTCAGTCATACTACATGTACGATCACGCACTGCCTGCTCTTTCCCCAAGCACGCAGTTGCCACGGCTCACAGCTACCACAGAACAGGGAACATTTTGGCTACCTCGTAGTTCATAGACGTGTTAATGCATAGGAAAGAAAGCAAATCCGAAAAATCCAATTGTCATGCCAAGCACAAGCCAAAAGCTGTGGTCTTCCCATAACCCCCCATGACGACATTGATACCCACGTGCAGTTTTCTCTATAGTATGCTTACTAAGAAACTCTATCGGTAAAAAACCACAGACACGAATTCCGTAACCTGCTCGCACTACGCTTAAGCGGCTCGTCACCAGAACACGCGGTATGCACTGAAAGCCACGAGCTCCGTTGTTCGTATTTCAATGTATCACGATAGTACCTGTCCTGTTCACAACCTGTATTTGCGCACTTTTGGTGGCCTCCTCTTGTCTGAGTGGCCGCTAATAGGTAACACGTCGGGCCCAACTTTTGTGCAGGGTACAAAAAAACAAAATACTTCTACAGTGCAGCGACCAAGCGACCTATCTGCATGCAGGGAGCCGCGTGTTTCTGCCGCAAGCCAGCCTAGTTTACGCGAAAAGGGGTGACCAGTAGTCGCATGATGTGAAGTGGGGTCAAGTAAGATGCGGGTGTTCGCCTGCATATGAATGCTGCGCGAAACAGGCAACAAAAAAAAAATTTTTTGCGAGATGAGCCTACTAATCTCAGTTTAATCTACATTTATCGATCCTCAATAACCTTAATCTCTTTTATTCCACCGCACGCACTCTTAATGGATTGGTTGAATAATTATTAGGTTTCAGGCGCCGACGCCACGGAGTCGATGAAGCGCGCGGCTAAGAGGGCTCCGGATTAATTTTGCCACCCGGGGATCTTTAACGTGCGTCAGAAATCTCGAACTGTCGAACTAAATTCTGTTAATAGCTGTTAAACTAACATAATATACATGGATCCTTCCAAGTTCCGAAATGCACTTTACTTTACTACAATCTCCTTTTCGTAATTCTAGATAATCCGACCCCGTGTAATGCATCCTATCTCATTCCCGCTTAGGTAATTATACTTTAATCTAGCTTCACCACTTTAGTTCATTTTGAACCCACCCAAATCAAACAATCAATTCTAACAAAAAAGTCTAAATGTATGCTAAAAACCCTAAATCACCCATTTGTACCTTTAACCATTTTCATTCATCCTAATCTACCTCAATTATTCTTAACCCGTATTTAATGCCCATTTTCGGGCTTATTCGGTCCTAATGAATCCTAATATATCATATCAGTAATATGCACCGGCAGACTCCTAGTAAAGCTTCATGCCTGAAAGGTTGGCTTCGCCTCCTCGGATGGAAACTGGCAGATTTCAGCCACGGTCAAGAAAAATCAAGCACCGCTAGAAAAACCTCCGCGTCATGTATGACAGAACGGGTTTTTTGTACGCCTGAAGTCAGGTGGGCGTGATTACCCAGTGAGAATTATAGCCTGACGGTAATAAGCAGCTTTGGTCTTAGCCTCCGCCATATTATTAAGATGAATTCAGTATTTCCTTGAGGTAATTTTTTTCGGATGAGTTAAAAAAACAATGAACGTGCAGTTGGTACCTTCAAGTGCACCAACGTAGATCTATGAACTACGAAAGCTATTTGAGGGCCCACTAGCCGAGAAAAATATACGTTTGTCGATGTGATAATGTTGTTCCGTCATTCAAAACTGGAACGTTCATTAGCAACTACTGGGAAATATTTCAATATGAGGTGTTATTGTATCCCGGATTTCAGACAGCTTCTAAAGACGTGTAGTAGTACTAATGTTTTGTCAATTACGAGTAGCAGTACAGCTACTATGCCGCGACGTCCCAACGTGTGCTAGCTATAGACGTTTGAACACACTCTGTTGTTCAAAGTTGTACAGGAAAAAAAAAGCGCCATTTCCGTCAACATTTTCAGTTTCATATCTGGCAAGGCGAAAGAACATAAAATTACAAAAAAAAAAACAGTTGGTACCTTTCCAGAGTTGAAGATGTCCAAAAAACCTCTCGAATGAAACATCAGTAGCGCACTTCGGCGTCATTCCCAAGGCGAAGTGGTAGTAGGACACTGCGCAATCGTACGGGTTTCTTGTCACGTAAACGTACTTTGCCCTTTCCACTGGCTTGAACACAGACGGGGGCAGATGCGTAGTGATAGGACCCGTTCTCGATGGAATTTCGGCGGCTTTGGCACCCGTCATGTCAATGTATGGTGCCATAATGCTGAATTCGCCGATGTCTGTGGGGGGCATACCACGGGTCAGGATGTTCGAAATGATGTGCTGCATCCACATGGTGCCGCATTTGGGGTACGTAACGAGAAAGACGTCTCCGTCTCGGGGCTTGTAGTTTATGGCCGAACGCACATTTTCCTCCTTGAAGAACTTGTTCAACCACACGCCCTCGATGTACCGACAGGACTCGTCATACATGGTTACTTCGCGTGGGTCTGAAAGAAACGAGAAGGAAAAGAAATAATTCCTGAGAAGACACGTTTGTCAGTGTGAAAAAATTTTGACTCAAATATCATCCCACAACGGCTGAAACAAAGACACTATAGACGACTATACAAAAGGCCAAATAATTACAGCACCGTTTTGCCTTGTATTTGGATGGGGATAGAGATTACGACACGTAAACAGACCCCCATTAAAAGCGGTGTAATATGATCACTGTCAACCGTCAACGATCTGTATGTCTGAGGAACCTTGCAAAATGAATTTCAAATTGCCCCAGATTTAGGCTTCTTTCGCTGAATTACATACACCCAGGAGGCTTACCTTTTGCCTTAGTTTTCCATCTCTGTCAGAAATGCCGTGCGAACTAAGTCACTTACGTGATTCCTTAATGGGGAGAGTTAATTTCAGAAAAATAGCGATCATTATCAAATTCAGGAATGGCAACTAGGCCTTTTTAGCAGCTCTACAACCACCGCAATATAGCAGTAAGAATGCCTACTTTACTACACAAACACAAGAAACCCTGGTAGGCAGATTTCAACAACTATTCAGTTTAGTACACTGGAATGGCATACAGCTCCCGCTTGCCTGCTGCCATTTGTATATCTCAATATCAATTCTAATAATGACGATTATTATAGTAATGTAAAATGGTATTTATAAAATTATGTCTCATTGAGCAGGACACCCGGAAAGTCCTTGAGGGAATCCCGCGTGCTGCGCCCATTGAAAGCAAATATTCTGGATCTCTAATAAGCAGACTAATACAGCAAAACAGGAGGCTAATACAGCATATTTCTGGGAAACAGTGAGTGAAAAAGTAAATTATGTGTAATGAAACTGAATTTAACGGTGTCAAAACAAATAACTGAACTAAAATGCTCTGAGAAATTATAGAGGAAGACGAAGAAAATTAGGCGAAATTAAGGGTAATATAAAATAATGTGAATTATTTTAAATCAAAGTTAATTAAATGGGAAGAGAAAGTTCATTTGGTATATCAAATTGAATTAGGTCGAATAGGAGTGAAATAATTTGGATTAGGAATAAACTGAATAAAGTGACTAAATAATTCGTTTTGTAGTAATAAAAATGAGTGAAGTACGAATTAAGTGAAGCACCGGGTGCTAGGACGAAGAATGGAAATTCGAGTATTCGGCCAATTAAGATTAAAGAATAAGCGAATAAAGTAAATGATTCGGCCAATTAACACACAGTGGCAAAGGAGAGGCATCAACAGTAAAAATAAGCAATCGCTACGTGAAATAACCCAATAGAAATGCGTATATGTTAATACTGAATAAGAACGTATAATTAGGCTGAAGAACTACTTTGTGGAAATATGGATGACAAGGGACTATTTTTGCGGACTTCAAGTGTTGGTAGCAAATTTGTCACATCGGAAGGGAAAAAAACATGAGTCGACAGTGGATCTGAACTTGAAAAAGGAGACTAGGAAAAAAGTAAACCACATGTGTGTATTTCAGTTATTGCCACTCAGGGTTTCGCGTTAGGTCTTCTAAGGAAGAACGTAAGATTCTCTGCGAACTTTCAAAATATCGCTCATCAACATATACCGCAAAGCCACTACCTTTTTCTTGATGCTCCAAAATAATTGTACGTATTGTTACCGCAGCAAACTCGTAAGGATCAGGGCCAAACTGTTTAAAAAAGCAGTACGTCAGTATCACAGGGCTGTGAGGTAAACATAAATCATGCAGTGTCATTTGTTTGTGATGCTTCGGATACCGTTGAAAGTAGGAAATTATTCATTCCAGTTACTGGGAGCTATATTAAAAATTATAAGTATCTCAGGCAGTCACTACAGTTGAACAAAGCGTTATGAAAACATCGAATGATGAGCTGGTTGTAGAAGTAATGCTGTTATCTACTAATGAAGACCTGATCTGATGCTCTTAATATCTTTAGAGCGTCCACGCGTTCATCTTTCCATGCAAAGACATTGCCTTCCTGAATTAAGACAACCGCCCATGGCATACTGCAAATGCGGCACAAAGCAGCTGTTTGCTAGACAAGGCAAAATGTTCATTAAAGTGTAAAATGTGTCAGCCCCAGATGAGAGAAGCCGGTCATTTGTGACCTTGCTGTCTAGTGTTAGAAAGAAACGCCTTGCGCTTATCCCTACAGATAAGGCGAACAAACATACTTTATTCTGCCTAAAATCCGCGTCAGACTCCTATGCCCCTAATCGATATCGTGGTTTGAAACCGCTATTTCGACAAAGCGTCTAATGTTCTTGGCAATGTCAACATAATCCTCATTTGGCTTGATGCATATTATTTCCAGTGTATTTAACCAGCCGACTGTTCGAGTTCTTAACGTTGTCTAGCTAAGGCTATGTTTTTTAAGTCGAAGTGTTTTTACGTGTTCTCACTTATGGCGTCTGTAACGTGAAAACGCCGCGTGAAGTGAAAGACAAAAAAATTGCACCATCTCCCCGAAGGGAACTATGTGGTGATGCAAAGCATGGGGGTTCCGTGCAGGTTCCACACCGGAGCAGAACCGGCGCAGCCGATGTCTCGGAGCAGGCTGAACGCCACGCAGCGCGCGCACCTGCTTTTATACAGCTGGAGGAGAGGAGAATGGAATAGAGACGCGCCATGCGCAGGGGGGTGTGGGGGTGTTGACGGCGCAGAAGGGAGGGACATGGCCCCCACCATAGCCCCCACCATGAGATGCTCCTAGAGTTGCCGGTGTCGCCTTGTCTTCCTGGGCCGGCAGCGAGACGAGCACGCTTCCCCTGAAAGGGCTCCTGGAGCGACAGTGTTGCCATTTGTCTTCCTGAGCCGGCACGAGACGAGCCGAGCGTCGGGGCGAGGGAGGAGAGCAGCGTTATCACAGCTGGTTAGGGCTCCTGGCGCGACCGTGTCTCCGGTTGTCTTCCTGTAGCCGGCATGAGACCAGCCGAGCGGCGAAGAGGAGAGCGGCGCTATCACAGCTGGCGTGGTGAGGGGGATGACTAGGAGAGGTGCGGACGCCGACGACGGAGGGTCGACTAAGAGATGTTCTGCATCTAAAAATTACACCATCTTCCCACGTGGAACCCTGAGGGGATGCGAAGCCGTGGAGTAGTAGCGTGGTAATTGGTTGTTAGAGTAAAGACACGTGTAGTAGCGTATTATATGTCTTCTTTATTTATCGAGTAGGAGGAACGTTTTGCGGCTTCTTGTTCTCGAGGCGAGGAATCCGCTGTTAGACGCTGGCGTTTCGAAGCGTTGTCACGTTGCCGAACGCCATTTGGATCAGCTACTCGCCGCTGGCGTTTCAAAACGGCTTCTCGTTCTCGAAGCGAGGAATCCGCTGCTCGACGCTGCCGTTTACGTTCGGCGTCGCGAGCTCTCCTCTGTGCAGCCTTGTCTTCGGAGGTGCTCGCGGTTCTGACAGTGTGCTGGCTGGCGCTAGTTCAAGGTTTGCCAGCCAGTTCGCTGACGGAATCGTTGGCGTCCATTTGCAGTCATCGGATAGCGCAGTACCGAAGAAGCAACTGAGCGGAGTGCGGACGGGTTTATTTGCAGAGCAGAGAGAGTGGAGCGGAGGACCAGCGCGCATGCGCGGAATAGAGAGAGCTGGTGTGCAGAGGGGAGAGGATGAGCAGGTGGTGTGGAGAGGAGGAGAGGTGCGACGCCGGACGACGGAAGGGTCGACTACGAGATGCTTGGCATCTAAAAGTGCATCCAGTAGACGGAATCGAACCTGAGTGCCTCACGTTATGAAGCCGGCGTCTACATAATTGCTCCATTTCGATATGGCCGAAACTCAGTCCAACCTAAGACAAACCCAAAGAATCCGTCACGAGAAAGCCTTGCGCTCAACAGTCGTTGTCGTTAAACGAGGGGTGCAAGATTTTTCAATGTTTTACTGATCTTTATCACCTCGGCCATTGCCTGTCGAAGTTCCGCCACATCAGCACAAAGTGCAGTTGTTTTTCCGCAGGCATTCCGACAAAATACCTGCAGCACTGCTCCTCGTATTACGCACGTTACGCGCCCCTAGCCTCGTTTCCTGCTTGAGATCTTCAAGAGCCTTTATATGGTCCCTCGGTTTTCAAGCCCCGGTAGAAAGCCCATCTAGAAACGTCATCCCACTTTTGCACCCAGTTGCAGCAGTGCGCAAAAATGGAACGGAGTTAGTTCTTTAAGAATACGCAAACCTCTCCTGCACACAAACGGCTGAGTGAGCGAAGTTCTCGAGCGGTTGCAAACCAAACCGCTGCAGGTTGCGCTGTGACGCGTGGTGGCGACGTCTATAATGACAGACGAAGCGAGCTTTCACGCCCACTTGTGGCCTTGGAACACGATGCACCGAGTAGCTTGGTATCCATTCCGCTGAACCGGCGTCAGGGGTCAAGGTTTGCGCTGCGTCGGACGATATGAATGCTCAGTTTGTACGCAAATGAAGCTGCGCCAATTTCTCGGCGTAGACGGTGTGGTCAGTAATCCCACAGCTGCTTGTTTATGTGCGAAAGATGAAGCGTCCCCACAAAACAGGTATCGTAAGCGATGTTTTCGACTCTTGAGGACCGCTGCTACCAACACGCACTTCCTCACGTTTGTAGTACACACACTATCAACCGATCATTGAAGACCGATTTCTATAGCGCGCGATGCAGTCGTGGTGACGTAAACGATTCGGACGTATGGCGCTTGAAAAAGAGGCTAGGGGACCGTATCTGTGGCGGAGGTTTCGGCCGTCGTTTCGGGTTTCGCAAACAACCGCCACCCTGGGGAGAGCAGCTCCTTGAAAGAAAACAGCCTCGTGCAGCTGCCGAGTTTCGCCGATAGGAAAAGGAGGCGGGCGAAGATAGGCCGCGGCGGCTGGGAAATCTGGCTTGTTTATGCGGGTGACGCCGATTATCGTCCTGCAGAACGCGTCGCACTTTCACACAACCTGCATATTTCCTTCTGCTCGCCTTTTTTTAAATGCAGAGCATTTCTTTAAAGGATCCATGAGAGAAAACACAAGTTTGGTTCATTCAAAAGATTGTCTCGTTAGAATCATACTGGCACCACTTTTAACGTAAACTTCGCTCAAATAAGCTACATAATTAGGAAAAAAGGGAATGGTCATGCGACCACCAGCTCATTTCCCGCAACAGAACCTATGATGTCACATGAGCTAAGCTCTGCGATTGGCGGAGGCTGGCAAAAGCAGACGCAAATTAGGTAGGGCTTACAAACTAGACGAACGAGCGATTTGCGCTTAAATTTAGGGCACATTCTTTACAAAGCAATAAGAATGATGGGACAAACAGTGGAAGTTACGAAAGCACATGTAAACATAGAAGCACTGATGCGTTCTGCTGTTCGTACTGCGCACAGCATGCTTGTTTAGCTGCACAGCACTACGGGGCTTGGGTTGTCTCAGACGACACTGGCCGATTGACGCAAGCAACGGTGTCTTACGTGACCCCATTTGTCGAGCGAGCACTGTTTCAGGGAACGAAATTTTCTCCCAGAACAAAAACAAGCCAGGTTTAAATGCGGGCCAAAACAAACCAAACGCTTGCAACGGTATGGTGGCGCCATCTAGGTTACGGAGCGTAAAGAAACGCGGGAACAAACAAACACTGCTGTACAGGGTGGAGACAACCTTTGAACCGTCCCGTGCCGCCGAAATTGGGCCAACGGGCTCAACGCGTTATTCTTTTCGTTTCCACGAGACCTAGCAACGCGAAACAGACAATATGATTCAAACTTCTTCAGTAAACCGCGTTGCGGCGATAATTTTAGCGGTTTTGACACAATGACTTGCTTCGGCGGCGAGCGAGCAACCGAAAATGGCGGCGCCAGCGTATACGTGTCTCTACCCTGTACGGCGGATGCGTGAATAAAGATACTCTAGGCTGCAGAGCGGTCGGTTCCTGTGATGTCATTTGGGACCACGAAAACGCACAATTGAGCGGGAAAATCAAAATTTTAACTTAAATGTTTAATTTCTCAGTGAATAAAGAACCGTTGTATCCGGACAAGCGCTGGGGCACTATAAAACACGAAATCTTTCGAATAAAACCAACTTGCATTTTCTCTTCATGGCTCCTTTAACTCACGATGTCACACCCGTTCTAGTTGTCCGTAGTGTCCGCACCCCTCCCCCTACACTATATAAAAAAATAATACTTACCAGCGCCTGGTTCCGATCCCACGACCCTGCGGGCGGAACGCAAGGTACATGGTGCTCTACCCACTGCGCCACAAAGCCGACACAGAATGGAGGGCTACGAACGCGCCTTATATCCTTGACTCATTCAAACTACGTCAAGAAGCTGCTGATACAACGCATTCACTACCTGTGGGCGGAACGCGAGGTACATGGTGCTCTTCCCACTGCGCCACAATAATCATACCCACCTGCTAATAAATGATGTCACGTGACCACGTAATTACGTCTCCTCATTTAATTACAATACAACAACCAACAGCAACAGTGCAACAACATTAACGTAACGCAAACTACTTAACGCCTTGCACCCCCGGAAATGGTCTGCATTTGATCGTGCCCCTCGCGAGGGAGATGTTTAGTTTCCTGCCGCAGCAAGAACCAGGCGGCCTCCTGCGCAGATATTTCCACGCCCCTGAGTACGTTCACTTGCAGCTTGCAGAGCAGTTCCTTGTAGTCGTCGTTGGGGTTCTCCTTGAGCATTTGTAATTTTTTTCTTATACTCCAATCAGATAATTCCTCCATTAGAGCAGAAAATACTATGGGAATCGTTTTGACAAGCCTTTGGGCCCTACGTTGGGCTTCATGTGGCCATCGTGTCTGAATGACAACAAGTTTTACGGATAGCGACCTGTCCATTCTCCCCGATTCCGCGTGCCTAATTTGTTATTTCTTGTTTGGCGATGTTAGTTCTTTTTGGCGCCACTAAACCAGCTGGCGCTGCACTTTATCCCGATTTCTCTCGCTACATACGCGTTTGCACCACCTGTTCTCGTTCTTATTTTGTCTGTTCCACGATCCGCGTTGCTCAGTGTTTGTCGATTCACACTGGAAGAAGTGCACCACTTCTGTCGGCTCGACGGTGCACCCAAATAAGACTTTTGTCACGCGAAATTGTTACTTGACTAGGCTGGTGAAAGCATGCACCAGGCCGGGGTGCACTGTACGCGCACTTACCGAGATATTGTCCTCAAGAAAGTGCCCACAGCTTACAACCCTTTGCTGACGAGTACCATGGCATTCCACTGGTTCGATAGCGCCCGTACATACGAAAAAATAAAACCCCTACAAATAATCAGGGGTCGTTGTTCAATAACATAATTAAGAAAAAAAAGAACAGGAGAAGACTTTTGTGCACACTGTTTCATATAGTGAATTATAAGAAAAATGAAAAACAGAAAGAAACCCCCAGCGCACTGTGAATTTCCGTTGGCTAACGACGTATATCCCGGTACAACAACAACAACAGCAGCAACTCAACAACAACAACAGGGACAACAAAAATACGTTCCGTGTGGGAGAAATTTCCCGGCAGTCTTGGTTGGCCTGGAGTAGCCTGAATAGCCATTCTAGAAAAAGCAGCTACAGCGGGTCTGATGCCGAGGTTGTACGGTATAGTCGACTTAGGCAGGAGTTATCTTGCTGAGAAACCATGGGACAAGAAACGCTTTCGCAAATACATTTGCTGTAAGATCGTGCAACATTTTAGGGGCGAAGCTCCTAAAGCCATGGGTCTGTGGTTACGTGACCGCCGCATGCTTTCGGAGATGTCGCAAAGTGGGCCGCGTTGCACGCGCAAGAACCGGCTGCAACCGGCAGCGCAAACTCGGCACCGGGAGCGCGAGCTGCCGGTGTTCGCGGGCGCGCACTGCGAGGGGAGATCACGCAAGAGATCACGCCACGAACGCAGGCAGTCGTTCTCGGAGATCAAACGAGACGCAAGGACCTTTGCTCGTTTCCTCTCGTCTTGTTCGGGCACAAGTTCGCCCTAAATAGACTTAGTGTTTGCAAACTTCCCATTGAAGCCAGTACAAGAACCTCTCTCGCTTCATTTCACAGATCACAAAGCCGTCGTAATGAAGGGACCTCGCAATCCAGTCATGACAATGACGAAATGAAAAGAACAAACGAAGAAACGAAACAAAAACGAACAAGAACAAAATAAAAGAACAAAATAAAAGTTGATTTGTACAATGTACGCACACAGTGTTACGTCTTTCTTAATGATGTAATGGGTGAACTTTCACGGGAGAGTTACGGTTACCGATGATCTCCCCTCTCGAGCTTCGCCCCACTTATCATCATTCATTCCGTGGATATGGCGTGATTTTTTTGCATGGTACTCTCAGTGAAGATATCTCACGCGATGCAATTTGTGGCGTACCGAAGGAAAGGCCGGCAGGCGAACGGTATGGCCAATTCGTTTTCACCAGGTTCCGATTGCTTCGGAACGGGGGCAGTTTCTCAAAACGATCTTCCGAACATAGATATGGTGGTCATTTCAAGCATTGACCATGTACTGCTGACATAAGAAACTTTGCCCTTTGTTGGGAATGTAAGCCACCGCGACGGAGCTCGTACAAGCGCGGCGCTCCAGTTTGGTGAAAATTGCGCGCCCGCTGAAAAGGCTGCCCCAAATTAGCGCTCCCTTCGCTAAAAAAGTCAATACTTTCCCGCAAGAATTACGGCGCTTCCACGCACAGAATGGCGCTGTAGGCGTGTTTATACAAATTCGAAGCGTCCCTATGACCTTTCGTACGTGCATAGACGACCTTCACCATGAACGCAGGCTCATCGACGAAAAGCGAAAGTCAACGAAGTTTCCACATGTTTACATGAATAAAATGCTGGAAAATAAATCATGGTAGTTGAAAGGGCGAATCTAGTAGCAGTGTGGCTTGCTCTGTACGTTGCCGTTCGTATATCTAAGAAACGTGTCTCGACTTAGCCGTGAATTCTGGTTGCTGGCCCTTATTATAGGTAGGGATCGTTGCAATTGGCATTAATTGGGTCTCCGATGGGCTCAAGTGTTACTCCGCTTGTGGTCATTACTGTCAAATTACAATCCTACTTTTTAAAACGAAAACATTGAGCTTGGACACCTCCCACCGTAGTTAGCATGGAGTCCATTTATGATTTCTTACACCTACATTACCAACAACCGGATGTTAAAACTGCCAACTGATTATAAAACTTTTTTACTCGTATCGCATCCTAGTGGCTGCATTTTCAGCTTCTGTCTGTATGCTAGTTCAGCCTTGTCTATATTTCTAACATACTTCTCCAACTACCGCCGCAGGATCCGCGCTACTGCAGTGTACCTGCCCACCGTCGTTCTGGAGAAAACCTTGGCGGTATGCATATAGCGCGAATAAAGTATCACACAGAAAGGCAAAGTCAAGGTTTACGCCCGTATCACCATGGTAGTCGCTTTTTTGGTGAGCTATAAGCTGAGAGCTGACCACATGAAGAGGAAAAATATTTTGCACACGAGAGTTGCTTATGCACTCACCTGGATAGCAACTGGGATGTATCTCTGCGGGGAAGTGCACGTTCACCTTTCCGCTTCTGCGTCGAGGATGAAGCAATATTCACGCATAAAGGTAGAGGACGGCCGCTGCTCGGCACATGTGTGCGGAGTCAGGTTTGAAATGTAGCCTGTCACGGGATGTTTGCTGCCAGCACGAACAAACGCACGTACACATTCCACAAAAAGTCCTACGCATGAAAAGCCAGATTGGATAACACCGGGGGGAAAAGCCAACAGCAACACACTCACCAACGACCGAAATAAGCGAAGCTTGACAGAGTACAGAAGGAATGCACTTGACTGCAGAAAACGATACATTCCTTCCCTTTGTGGCCCAGTTGAATTGTTGAAGCCCCTATTCCAGGAATACTGAGAAGGTAGCACCTCCAGAAGCTCCTCAGTATAGCCAGGTGTATACAAGGTAATTTTATATTCACAGGGTTTCTTTGATCAGTTTTAGAATAAGCTGTACGTCGTGCGCTTTCACAGGGCAAGCCAACTGAGGTAGGTAATAACAGTATAGGCACATAAGGAACAAGACTGCCAAATCTCCAATCAAGCAATGGGCATGTCAATTTTCTGCACATTCATAGGTATGAAGCAACGCCCACTACAACCTATAATTTAAATGGAAACACCTTTCTAAAAATTCGCAACAGTCATTGCGGTCAAGTAGCGTCAACGCAGCGACGCAGTGTCGTCTGTCGTATTACCCTCCGTTGAATAACAGCTATGCCACGAGTGGTGTAATTAGCTTTCTCCTTTCGCCAATTATTTGGGCCTCGCTGTTTTGAGAGCAAAGCGCTGAAAGTAGACTCCCTATATCAGACCACTCGTCTTCTGCAGTGCTTTACAGGGATCTCGCTGCTTCCCTGCGCATAATTATGTTGCGGCCCTACCATGGCCTTCGCATGCTCTAAATTGTTCATTTTGTACAAGACAGATGAAGGCCGTAAATCACCACGTCTCTATGTTATTAGCAAGAAAAGAATGCATCCGAGAACATCAATGAGGCATCGTAGTATAGAAGCGCTGATATTATGTGCTGAGGGAGCTGAAATGGAGAACGCTTTTGACGCTTTCAAGCGTAATTATTTCATCGGCTCATTGATATAGGACAAACTTTAAGATATTAACGAACATGCACAAGTTACTTTGATGATGTCTCTTATTGCCTTATTCTGATGATATTGCATGGTAGTTTTCGTTGCGATCGACAATTATTTCCTTGCCGTGGTCGTAGCTTGGCTGCGTACGGCGCCAGCAGGTTGCGACGCACGCCTTTTTACTTGTTTTCCGCGCATTCCTATCAGTGCACGAACAATACCACTTCGCTATGGGCTATGTAGGGCACAACATGATGCTAGAGATACGCTTTTCTTGAATAAACCACACCGAGTAACGCAAATTCAAACGCCGAACGCCGATGTAGCGCAGCACCAGATTCACAATCGCCGCTTGTGTAGCTCACTTGACGTTCATTCAGTATATTTTTAATTCTTCGGAGACGAGGCGGAGACGCTAAGACGTCCAACGAAGTAACCGGAGTAGTCTTAAGATCTTGCGTGCAGGTGTCCACAAACATCAACTCCGTGCAGGTGCTCGGGCGAAACGTGGACAGTGCAGGGATTGCAAATACGGTGTAGCCCACACTTTGAATTTCGTTGAGTAGCCACGAGTTCTTCCTTTGAGACAATGTCGCGAACAGTAGATGAAACACCAAAAAAGTAAGGAGACGAGGTAAAAGAAATACATGAAAGTTACCCAGGCTATTGAGCATTTCAATGTCTCTATGAGACTCCGCGAGCAGATGTAGGGCGTAGAGAGAGTAAGCACAACGGGAACATTCCTCTTGTACCACTAGCTTCGTGTATAGACACAACCAATGGATGGCTTGTGGAGAGAGCAAATTCAGAAATGGCGACCTGCCTTGCAAGCTTTGGGCAATAAAAATGTGGGTCGCAACTAAGAATCTGCAGTTTAAACTAAACGTAGCCCATGTATGCTCGTAGGCCTTCGTAATCAGTTGTGTTAGCCTCTCACTTGAATCGGACTTCCAGTCGTTTGTATGCCTAAGAGTAAGTCACTGTCACTACTATTTCGTTCGAAAAGTTAGTAAAACAATAGTCACTCTTCCCAATATTTCCACTGGTCCTTGCTTCTATACCCATAGTGTAGGCAGTTTTGTAAAAGCAGCCCTTCACTTTTTACGCAAGCAAGTGTTGAAATAGCAAGCATAAAGCGGGACGGTAAATTTCGCTTCAATCAGTTTTCTTTGATATTTACCATAGTTCTCACAAGTTATTCTTTCAA